>CM076580.1:1014162172-1014430250 GCA_034641835.2 Pinus albicaulis | reverse complement strand
TTGTGTTGTATAATGCTAGTATCATAAGATTTTAGGTCCTCATAGCTCCAAGAAAATACATCTATGAATTCCTAAAACAGAGCTATATACCTTTATTTTTT
Source organism: Pinus albicaulis (assembly GCA_034641835.2). Taxonomy (NCBI): domain Eukaryota; kingdom Viridiplantae; phylum Streptophyta; class Pinopsida; order Pinales; family Pinaceae; genus Pinus; species Pinus albicaulis. The sequence continues at coordinate 1,014,430,149 of CM076580.1, read as the reverse complement.
AACGATAGGAAGTGATTTTGACAGTGTTATCATTTTGGGGCTTTTTTCACTGCCTATGTTACACTCTTCAATTTTTGTCCATGTTGGTTCTATTTTTGGTTTTTTGGCTACGTCATTAAAGTCAAACAACTCTTCTAAAGGGACACGCCCTCTAGGCAGGATATTATCCTTGAGTTGAAGTACTTCAAATTCCTCCTTTTCTGGGTCTTTATGTATTTATGTTTTATGTACAGTTTTATTTGTTGAAATATTTACATTAGAAACATCAGATTGTTTATCTACACTAATTTGTACATCAGTGTGATTGTCTTCTTCACAATCTAAATCTATGTTGCTATCTTCAAATTCATCCTTTGATTGTAAAAAAATCTCAATTTTTTGTCATTACAGAATACTTTCCAGTATCTCATGTTATCGAGCATGAATGGATGATGTTTAACCTATACAGTGTGTTGTCTATTTGGGTTAGGCAATTGACATGTGCTTGCTAAAAAGGCTAAACCATTTTTGTTAGTATGAATCCTTTGTCGAAGTGTACGAAAAAGGACCACTTTAGCTACGCATAACTAATAGCCCTAACAACAAATGTGGCTACCAATATCTTCAGATCTTGCAGTTAGTTGATCAAGAAAAGAGCTGCAAAACCATATCTATGCATAGAAAGACATTAAGCAGTAAAAATAAGGGTTTGCTCCATATACCAATAGACAAGACAAGAACAATTTTTGAAAGAATTTTTGTATTAAGGGCACCTGGGAGGAAAACAAGAAGGCGTATCCAATTCTCCTCAATGGGATGGGTTCTTGGAAGTCCTCAGCACTTCAGATCTAGAATCTCTCTCCCTTGTTGGTGTAGAAAACCTAGACAAAGATAGAACTCAAAGGGAGCTCACACAGAAAATAATGTAGAAAAATGTGACCAAGTGTATAGATCCAAAGTGATCTAATAGGCAAAAAAAGGTGAGGAATGGTAGGAAAAACCCTCCTATTTATAACAAAATATTGGGTCATTATAGATCTTGGCGCATGGTTAAAATAATGTTAACCAAATCTAGATCCACCTTTTATGGAATATTTTATTATATTTGTTGGAGGGAAAAAGTATTTGACTTGGGTCAAATCCCTTTATTTGTTAATAATAAATAAATAAATGATTTATTTATCTTTTTAAGGAAGTGGTTGAAGCATAATTAAATAAATAATGATTTATTTAATTATTTGTGGGTGATTTGGTCATATTTAACAAGGAATATTATCTAAATAAGATTTAAATAATTATTCCTAGAAAATAATAAGATAAATAAAGGTTTATCTAATTAATTTCTTTGTTTTTGGGTTAAACATGACTAGGAATAATATTTAAATTATGGTTTAATTAATTATTCCATGAGGAAAATTAAACAAAATAGGTTTGTTTAATATTTCCTTTTGGGGTTTCCTGTTTAGACCATAAACGACCTAATAAATGTGGTTTATTAAGTTATTTTACATAGTGAAAGCAATTTTACTTAGGGTAAAATTGATCTTACATGGTGTACTTGGGTCCATCTAATGATAATAGGTTAGATGACCAAAAAATGGTGTAACAATTTTCTAGGATTTTTTTATTTCTCGGAATAATGTCCAGATTATATTCTTCAAATGTTCTTAGGAAATCAAGCACAACATTTCTATATGCTATCAATCTAGGATGTTTTGCAGAATATTCTCCTTTAATTTGTTTTATGATTAGTTCAGAATCATCATGGATAAAAATTCTCTTAGCTCCTAATCATTTCAACAATTGTAATCCTATGAGAAAGGCTTCATATTCTTCTATATTTCTTGTGCACAGAAAATTGAGTTTGTAGGAGTGACCTTCTGCATGATTTTTCCTTGCATTATATACCCAAACACCTACTCCTGAGCCTGCTTTGCTACATGAACCATCAAAATTCATATTCCAAAGAGGTTTTTTTTTAGGGTCTTGTTGTACAATTTGTATTTGGTTGTCATGTTTTTCATTAAGATCATTTTCTATATGAGTAACTTGTGTGTTAATGGCTCCATTATTATAAATAATGAAGGAGTCAAGGTTGGTATGGACATAGTACAAAGGATAGTTTTGTGGTTTTTCTTGACTACTTACCATGTACTTCATTAAATTTTACCTATAAATTCTTATTTGTTGACCAAACACTGGTATTGTGGCATAATTCATATCCATTCGAAGGGTCCCTTGTAACTTCTCTCCCCATGAGCATGAAAAAACATGAAATACTTAGGAGGGATGTCAGATACTACTATATCCATCACTAGACTCTTTTCTGGTATCTAAGCTAAAGTGACACAGAGATCTTTGATAAGACCTAGACCTCTAACTTTGCTAGAATCAAATGAGTACAAGTATTTTTAGGGTCTAGTAATTTCAAGGCCAAGTTTCTCCATAATAGCCTTTGGAATAAGATTATGTGATGCACCTGAATCCAACATGGAATTATGGAGAAATTTTCATGAAGATTAAGACTAACATAAAATGGGGGACACTTCCTTCTTGAGGTTTACCATCAACTTCTGGCCCAAAAAAATGTTCAGGTTTATCATTATTTAAATTAACAGTATTAGTAATTTCCCCTATGTTTAGTACATTTATGACCCGAGTCCTATACACATTCCTGTTTATCAATTCAGTGAGAGGAATATAAATTTTCAGTTTGGAAATTTCGTTCTCAATACTAAATGGTGTTTGAATTTTGAGAAGATTTGAAAAATCAGTCCTTTCAGCCACTAATTTTTTGGTAAGTTCAATTTGTTGAATTGTAGTAGAGATATCAGTTTGGGCAGTTTTGGTAGGGGTATCAACTATTCTCCTAGTAACGTTTTCTGTGTTCTTCTTTTCTGAACTGTTTACACTTTTATTTGAATTTTATGTTGCTTTGTTGATATCAAGGTCACAAACCTTTTTGGCATAGTTTTCGAAATTCTTTTTATTGGAGTTATCAGAGTTCTTCTTGCTTCTAAGATTATACTATTTGTGAACTTCCATGATAGCATTTTCAAATCCATGTTTATAATCATCAGATTCTTCAGATTCTAATTCTGTTTGAGTTAATAAAAATAATCCTTGTTCTTCTTGAGTGAGAAAAATAGAGTCACCTTCATTAATTCCCATTAATTTTATATGATTTTCTTCTACTTATTCAACTAATCCCTCATCTTCATCAATATTTTTCTCTTGGAATGGAGGCCTAATTTTTTGATAAGGACCTCTTTGATCTCTTTGTCTTATTTGAGAAGGGTTTCTTCTAGGATTTTGATTTATGCTTTGAGGAGTTGGTTGATTTTATCTAGGAATAGCCCTCTCATTCAGGTTAATCATCTCCATCATTCTCTCCATAGTTCTAACCAATGAGTCCATTTTATCATCAAATGTGGAAGTTGAAGGTTCTTATCTTATAGTAACTCTTCTCTCAGCTCTCATTCTAGCTCTTTCTTCTAACAGGTTGGCTTCTACGCTCACTGCATCCCTCTGCATTTCTTCTAATGTGGCCGAGTTTCTTTATCTTAGTTGATAAGACATTTCTGGCTCAAAACCATAGGGAAATTTAATTAAGGCTAAACCTTGTGGTGGTTTTATATAAGCAGGTATTGCATTATATAAACTGTTGAATCTGGTGCAATAATCCTGAACAATTTCACCTCGGGCCCTCCTAATGTTTTCATATTCAGATAAAATCTGAAGAGGGTTCTTTTTTACTTTCCACCTATTAAGGAATGTTTGATTAAATGCATGGATGTCATTGATGTTGTTTGCAGGTACAACTTTGAAACACTTTCTAACTTCTCCACTAAGACTCTGAGAAAATATTATTAACTTAACACTTTCTTCATCTACCTCTTGAAGGTCAAAACAATAATTCATTTTGTCGACATGCTATTGGGAAGTTACAGGACCAGATCCATCAAATAGTGTAATTTTTTACTAGTAATCCTATGGCATAACTACTAATGGTGCTACCAACACTAATGGAGCATATCTAGCTACCATGATTGGTGGAGGTGGTGGAGGTACATTGGAAATGAATGAAGGAGGAAGACTGAGTGGAGGAAGCTATAAAGTGAATGAAATAGGATGGATGATGGAAGGAGGTGTGTGTGGGGGGGTTTCGGTACTCTTATGAGGAAGTAAAAAAGAAGTGGTGGGGATTATAGAAGTAGTAGGACTAGCTGACTTAGGATAGGAAAACTGAGAGGTAATAGATTATAGAAGTAGTTGGACTAGCTGACTTAGGATGGGCAAAATGAGAGGTAATAAAAGAAGTTGATATAGTTAATGCAGTTAATTCTACATATCTTTTAAGGTAAGCATCATCAACGGTTGAAGTGAAATATGTTACCAAACCTTGAAGAGTGTCAAAATATTGGAGAAGCTGAAGATTAGATTGAGTTTTTGAATAAGATTCTCTCACTGGACTTTGTTGTAGAATAGATGGATAAAATACTCTCTGGCCAGTCCAATTATCAGATTTAGTCCTGAATAAACCTTGTTCAAAATGTAAATCAAACTGGATGTCCTGTAAGGCGAAAAAGTTTTCAGGGAGGGAATTTTCTCTGTGAAGAAATATGTTACTTGTTTGACTCTCGGTTCTAGGAGTTTTCCTTAAATTTTATTCAAGATTTTCCACTATAATAGGAGGATTTGGATCATGATGGGATCTGGTAGAGATTATTTTAGGAGCTAGAATTTAGATCTGAAGCACAGAAAAAATGATTATTTACAAAACCTGAAAGAAAACCAATCTTAGAAAATACTTCTATCATACAATGTTTTTTAACCGGGGCTTCTAAATTCGAATGAAATGACAAGTTTTTTCATTATGATCCCTAGTATGATCACCACTATGTTATCGTTCTATAATTTTAATATTGGAAAGAATAATTATATAGGACAACATCAAAAATACTTTGGAGTCTAGAATCTAGCCCTCCTAGACTCAGAGAGGGATATCTCTTTTAGATTTAGCTTTGTTTTATGAATTTGATATTAAGCTAGTTGTAATGATTATAGAGATTGATTTATTGATTGATTGTTTGATTGGATTGGTAGATCTATTTAAACTGATTCCATTGGGCTATGGAGTCATAAAAGGCTAGGTTGCTACATCAAATTTTCAAGAGAATCCACAAGGAAATCTAACTACACTTACTGGATCTTGAAACAAAATAAATTTTGAGATGAAAGAAACAGTGAATTCAGTAATGTTTAAAAAAAAATCAAGAATTTCTTCACTTGACTTCAAAAGAAAAACATTTAAATTGCAAACACAACTAGAAATATGGTGCTCTAAAAAAAAATCTTAATCTTCCAATTTCTATTTTACAATAAGATTTAAATGATGCACTGAGAGAAAAACAATGAATATATTTAACAAAGAAAAGGAATAACATCACGAGATAATCATAGCTCAAGTATCTTGTAAATGGTATTTTATTTTTGATGCTCCAGCTTTAAGAAAATAAAATTCTCCAATAGAAAAGTTTAACAATCCAGAGTCCAACCCCTAATGCTTCAAATGTATGAATTATTTAACTAAATTCTACAATGATGGTCATATCTACTAGGCAATTTGTTATTAATTACAAAATAAACAAAATTTGACTAGTGTGACCACGAAGTGGACACGATGAAATTAATTTTACGTCTAGCCCTATTTTTGAGAAGTTCATTGCTGCATGATCAGATCTAGTGTTGTGCTGGCTGATTTGGTTGATCTAGTGTTGTGTTGATATTTCTGATATGCTGGCATTTACCCTTATTGATATTCGCATAACTTTTCCCATTGTTTCTCATATGGAATTTTTATCCTAGTTACCTTTTGATATATCGCATTCGTCTCCGTGAATCTAGCAAAAGTGTGCTTCAACATAAAAATGCGTTTAATTTCATGTTGGATAAATATGTCATTTATCATGGCCTTAAGGAAAGCTCTTCCTCTCATTGCTCCTCTGGGACCTGCAAACTTGGCTGTGTCCTTGGCAATGTCTTTCAACTTATTTCCATAGTCTTCCTTGGTAATAAGCTTATAATTTATCATGAATAGTGAAGGTAACACTCTTTTGGTCAGTGGTTCAATTCTGTTAAAGGATCTAGTGAAAACGATCTCTAAATTGTGGCACTTTCCTCCAACTTTGTGACCAGGATTTTCTTGGTGAGCACCTTCTTGATCTCTAGAATTGTTGTTGTTCTGTCTTCAAATACAAGTTCATCCAATTCATACTTGCTGTTAGCCACATATAAAAATTTTTATATCAAAAGGTGGCTAAATCATTTTTGGAGACTTCAAGAAACAAGTTTTATTGCTAAAAATTGTTATCTCTTGAAGACTCTTGAACGCCTCATGCCTTTGTCCAAAATCCTCCCTACTGTGCCCATTTTATACTCTGGAATTCTGTTGATTTCATGAGGAAAAAATGCTGCAAAATCACCTTTTTTCCCTTTCCTCGCTTGAAAAACCAACCTCCATTTTACTCCCCTTTTTCCTCCATAAAACTCCTCTATTTGTATGATTCCCCTTCTTCCATTTATGAAAATCATTTGTACAAAGTTTAAAACTCGTTTGAACTATATCAAAACCCCAAAAATCCTTCTAAACATCTTGGAAATTCTCTAAAAAAAAAGTATTTTGACTTGGGTCTAAGCTCCTTTGGGCTAAATCCACACCATTTCCCCTCCAGGTGCCCCAACACTAGAACCAAGTGCTAAGGTCCTGAGTGCTTATCGCGTCGGAGAAACTCACGGAGTGCATTTGTTTCGATGTTAAACAAAAACTTCGATTTCAATTAGCCCTGTATATTATAGCCCTTGATCATATTGCATTTCATATAGACCAAGGCCCCTCAGTTAGGCGCCTATCCACTTCGTATATATAAAACCATCCCAACACATGAAACCTTTGTTTATATTAATTTTTTGTGTTTTTTGCAGGGTTTGAAAAGTTTTCCACCGATGAAAAGCTTAAATTCTCTCCCCACCATCAATCTGATCTGCAGATCGACGACCCACAAATCAATCACCTCAGTGGTCCCCACGGTCAATCATTGTACAAAACCGGAGCAGTTTTGATCACACCGCCTTTGAAAGGAAGGTTGTATTCCCTGTTTGGATGTGATCAATGCCACAGGCCGACACGTGGCCTTGAGCGGTTTGGGGATACCACCCTCCCCAGGCATTAAATATTGACTGTGAGCTCAACGAGATATGGACATGCACCGTCCGATCTGAGGCCGGCTCATCTGACGGTGATGGTGCTCAAAAGAAGCTCGGGGGATAGGTTAAGGTACGGCGCATTTATCAAAACATATCTGCCATCCATCTAATCTGTAGATCTACGGTGCACAATCAGTCGCCCTAGTCCCCACGGCCACGACAACAGTCAGCGGTCCCACAGAAACGGTGGTCCCCGATGCCTAGTTAGCATACACATCAGCGCACACGCGGTAGCAACTGATTGGAGCGGGCCTTGTTTTTTTGCTCATATGGTCGTGAAATCCAGACACGAGGAGATTTATAGGGCGTATTTCATAAGGATTTTGGGTCACACTCACCCTGACGTCAAGAGGCCCCAAAACAGACCCGGGGAGCTTTATATGGCAGATTTCATAAGGATTTTGGGTCACAAACACCCTGACATCAGCAAACACCTTTTGTGACCCGAAATGGTTATGTAGCTTAGTTTTATTGAGGGTTTTGAAGTCCGTGTATGTTATTTGATAAATGATGACTATATGGTTTTTCAATTGTATCGAAGAAAAAGCCGAAGGCTGGGGTTTCAATTCTCACACCTTCAATTTATTAAAGAGAAGCCATCTATGGTTCAAATTTCCGCGCCTCATCAATACTCCAAAGGCACCGATGCCTCACGATCCCTGTGCAACACTACACACCAACAGAACACAGTAAATAAATCAAAATCAAAGAGTATCAGTGTCGAAGATAGAACACACTAGAATGGAAGATTAAAGACAGATATATGGAGAATTATGGCTAGGATTGATTATCAAAAGCCTAATCCTCCCAATTAAGACATAGTTAAATAAAATCATAAGTGTTTTATCAATAGGAAAGCCTCCACTGCCACAACTGAGGAAAATTGATTCCTCCCAGCTACCACAGTGCCACATGTGCCTCAAAGCATTCAAACAGAGACCGAAGTTATTGATCAAGATTAGATATTTGCCTCAAGCATGGCCAAATAGTAGGTTCTGCCAAGGAACTTAATGTAAAAAATATCAACAGAGTGACTATTACATAACACAGAGCCTAAAAAGTCAACAAAGCTCCCATCGAGCTTAATCTTAGATGTAAAACAATTAATACAGACATAAAACATCTGTAAACTTCTCCATTGAGCCCCACAAAGGCCTAGAATTCATTAATCTATATTAATTATCTTGGGGGATCTTTATCAAATCCCACCTCCTCATTCTTCTATAAATACTACTGGAGAAGATGAGAGAGGGGTTGGTTGAGTTGGTTGCTGAACTTTCAAATGTAATTGAGCTTGAGACTTCTACTTGTAAATAGTGTTCACTGGATCTTGGAGCTCTGCTTGTGATAGATAAGTTATTCTGGGAAGTGTAGATGATTGCTAAGCTAAAGCATTGGACTTAGTGCTGTAACTGGTTTGGCGCATCAATACAAGTTGATTTATGGGATCCTGGTCTATGTCGACGGTGATGTTATTTATTATTGTAAATTGTTATTTTATTTCTGTTTTCACTGTGTTCATATTCTCTTATAAAGAACAACATGCATATAGTTAGGACCTACTGTATATCAGCACCCTTCTCTGACTGAAAATATTTATCTTCATGTTTTCTTCCAAATCTGTGTTATTTAGGAATGATTTAATTTAGTTTAAGCATAGGAATGCTGGCGTTCCCTTGTCCTATTGTATTAGCTAAATATTATTCTTAAATGTTATTTTCATTATATGTTAAGTAGAGATGAACTAAGAAAGATATGGTGTGCCCTCGTCCTAGTTTTATCCCCAAAGATTGTCTAAAGGTTTCCCTTGGAATGTGTTAAACGCTGGCTAGTTTCGAAGCACTTACCAGATCTTAGGCCATTCTGTGTTATCTTTGTGTTTGTCTTGAAAGTAACCAAGTAAGAGAGGATTTGTGGTGAGCCCGGACCGCTAGTTTCTACTCCAACAGTTGCCTTCAAGTTTCCCTCTGTTTTTGTATGTTTTCTATCGAAAGTGTATCAAAGGCTGGATAGTTTCGAAGTACTTGCCAGATCCTGGATTGTTTTCATTTCTTTCTTAAGTGTTTGTCAAAGGCTGGCTAGTTTCAAAGTACTTACTAGATCCTGGGCTACTCTTTGTTCTTAATTTGTTTAAATTCCCCTTCTTTTTGTATCATTTCATTCCATAAATCCAACTTCAAAGAGATCCTTAGACATAGATGACTTGCCCCATGGACCACTCTTGAACCTGATTGTTTGAATTAAACCCTATTATGACTCCATAGCCCAATGGACTAAAACCTGCAATTATCTATCTTCTTGGCCAAAACTTGTTCTATTTGCTTGCAACTTCTCACCTTTGAAACTCTTTGCATTTAGAAATTTACACTTCAAACAGTAATCATACTCAACCATCCAAAAACAAACAAAACTCTTGGCCTTCATAACTAGCCTAATATCATTACCTAGGACTTCAAAGACAAATCCATCTTTGCACTTATTGGAGAGATACCTCTCCGGATTCAGGAGGGCTAGATCCTAGAATCCCAAAGTGGTTGAAACGATGTTGTTTCTGTGATTGGACTTTTCCAATATTGCTAATTGTTAGCCCCCCTATGAAATTCTTGACAAGCAAGCCGGGGGCTAGATTATTCTGGAGCCTTCAAGGCATGCCTCTCCCCCTGAAAAGCCATCCTCCTTGAAGTCTCTTTATACTGTGCCTTATATAAGTCCCCTCTGCTGGTTCTTTTCCCTAAGGCCTGCATTTACCCCTTGTACCCCTGCAAATATCCCCTTTTCTCCCCTTGTCCTCCTTCTGTCAAAGTCCCTCTTTTCCCCTCGTTATTTTCCCTATTAAAACCCCTACACCCTTTGTTTTCCCAAATTCCCCCTCCATTTCCCCATCGTTACTCTTCGGGCCTCAAAATACATTAAAGGGGGTCAAAAACCCACTTCAGACCTTATAATAGGCCTGAGCCCCCTTCCCCATAGCCCCGCGCTCTGTTTCTCCATGTAGCCCAGCGCTGCGACCACTCGCCAAAGCCAAAAGAACTTATCTCAAGCCTTATCGGACGCAGCGTCGACCGTTGATCTCAATCGATCAGACGACGGTCTTTAAATCTCCAATGCCCATGTCTTCCCCGCCTTTTTTTTCATGCCGGGCCATCACCATCTGTTTCCCCACCAGATCGACAGTGCGAAGCCCATCCGCCCCATGGACCCTGCCGCGCACTTTTCCAAATCCGCCGGTTTATTTCGCACCGCCTTAGGGCCATAGGAGGTTTTTCTCCATCGCCCAGCGATTCCACCCATTGCTCACCACCTATCCTCCTATACATTTTCAAAACCACCAGCCCCACCCGTTAAAGTCATCCCCCACGCGTTATCCTTTGACCACGGATGCCGAGCAAAATCCACAACAGCCGTCAGATCTGGAGCGGCCCATCCGACGGCTATCACTCGTCGAAGGTGCCCGATGTTTAATGAATTTGTGTGGGCGATAATCCATGTCCTAGCCAGCCGTCTGTCGTCCTCCACCGTTGATCTCCGCCACGATCAATGGTCCAGATTTGCTCGCCCGCCGCTGACTTTTCCACTACTCCCGGTCTCACCACGTCATCTCCACGTGCACCCTCCATACAGTCTTCTATTCCATTGCATATATTGGTTATTTTTCACGTTTTTTAACGTTTTCCATGTCTATTTGCTCTACAGACCGTCACCATTCACCATGAGCACGTTCTCCATTCCTTCTACGATTTGCTCCTCCGCATCGTCATCTGCATGACATTTCTCCACCTCCACATCATCTGCCACCCCATTCATGATTTCCTTAACTTATCTGTGTGTTTTGCAGGGTTATTAAGAGGCAATGGCTGCCATGATGCACGTCTCTGTTCCAATGAAAAAGAAGTTGGAAAAGATCATTGAAAGGGGCAGAACTGATGAATAATGACCCGGGAAGGTGTGGACAGGACGATCATTTAAGGGAACAGGGTTCAAACTCTGTAGAAGACCTTCCAGCGCCATTAAAACTTGAGCTAACCTATCAGAAGCAAAAATGGAGCGGAAAAGTGTTTCAGTACACAACAAAGAAGATTAAGGCATGCTAATGAAGATTTTGAGCCTGAAATCAATATTTCAAGAGACTAAGCACCATTTAGAAGACCCCGAGGATCAGTTAGAGGGTCCTGAGCATGAATAAAGTTAACATCACAGTTTATTTATCAGCAGAATGTTTTCCTTCATCAGAAGACTAAGTGCCCATGCGGTTTTTATTATACACCGTGTTCCTGAAGTTTCTTACTCGACAGCAGTCCTACCTGATCAGAAGCATTGGTGACTCAAGTAGGGAAGACCTCACTGTTTCTTATTTTATTTTTTTATTTCACCAACAGTACCACACGGTACTGCAGTCAGAACACTTGAACCATACCGGAGTTAAATGCAGATATTTAAAACAGGATGGGTTCGGCCCTCTATTCTTTTCTGTGTTTAATATGACATTTAGTGTTCACCTACCACCTCAGTCCATCTTCTGTGTCTCTTCTGCTATTAAACACAGAAGGAAATTATTGTAAAGGGTTGTTGATTGGATATCAGTAGATTGCAAGCATTTTCCTCTTGAGACAAGTTCTCTGTGTAATATTGTAAGACAGGCTGAGATTGGATGTATTCAGACTGAATGTTCAAGCTGTGGGCAATGTTGTACCTGATTGGTGTTGTTTTTAATATGACAAGCACATTTCTTTGGATACTGATCTAAAGTAGCTGGTGATGTTTTCCTTTCTCTGTATTTTTGATTGACTTGCTTTCATTTCATTACGTTTCTTCAGGCTCGCATCAGAAGTTTGGCATAAGATTTACCCTTGATAGGTACCTTATGTTGCTGCTCTCCCAACCTTTTATGTTTTCTGCTTATATGTGTATCTGAATATTGATTTCAATTGATTTAACCAGTGTAGTGGATGTCATTTCCCGCTCTTTGATGTATGAATTAATGAGGTCTATGTTTAGAGGTTCTTGTTAGGATTTAGTTAGATGAGTTGAGAACACTGGGAGGTCTAGAACCCTGTCTCTGCCTCACTAGGATCTTTCAATCTCATTAAGCCTTTATAAGATCCCTTGTCTTGCCTCCGGTTTTGTCCAAGCAGGTCTGGAGTTAAATGACCTCTGACCTGATCTATAGACAGGATTGGCTGGTTCCCCTTCACTCACTTTCAGTCTTTAATGTTCCATTCCATCAACCATATTTTAAGATCCAAATGCTCTAGATGACTAGCCCAACTGAAAGCTTGCACATTGAACACAAGTAAACCCTTTCTTGACTCCATTGCCCAATGACCTTGATGTTCCCTGAGTTATCTATCTTTGCCTAGTTTCCTCTTTGCTCATCCTTGTCTTATATTGGACCCTTCTTTCCTGATTCCCAACAACCAAACATAAACAATCAAACAAACAAACCCAGTGCCTATAACTAGCCTAAAATTATAACTTAGAGCCTCAAAGACATATCCTTTTGACTCATATAGAGAGATCCCTCTCTGGACCTAGGAGGGCTAGATCCTAAGGTCTGAAAGTGGTTCTATGTTGTCTCATCTTTTGGTCTTGTCAACCTGGCCAAAACATGGGAACCCCAACATAATGGCGACTCCGCTGGGGACAATTGAGTGCATCACACTTTGAAACATACCTAGGCATTCAAACCTTCAATCTCTAGTTAGGTTGATAGTAAGCCACTCCTTTCTTGAATCGACCTCTATTGTTGAGTGACCATCATACTCTTAGACAGAGCCTGGAAAGGGCTAGGTAGCCTCCAGATCTCACCATTCTTCGGAGGTGACATATCTGGTAAATGCCCTTCCAGTCAATCTCTGGTTGGAGTTTGCTATTAGTGAGGTTATTCTTGAGAGATGATAGTGCTTGAGCAATGTGGTGGACAGTGTAACCCCTTAGACATACCCAAAAACCCTCCACCTGGAGACTCCATTATTCCTAAACGAAAAGAATCCACTGGTGATCAGTAGGCCTGCTGATTGTCTTGGTTTCACATTAGACTCCACTGGGAGACCAGCCTTTGAAACAACACTAACCACAACAGAAGTAATAGGTAGGGTTAAGCTGTTGGGCTAGGAAACAACATTCTGGATTTTAGGACCATTCACACAAGAGCTTATCCCAACCCTGACCCACCTGAAATAGTTAAAAATCCGAAGAGTATCCTCAGGGAAGCTCCTACACCTAAGAGATCAACTATTTCTAGCCACATTCATAGATCTCATTCTACACCAAAAGACCTAACAGCTCTATCACATTTTCTCCCTGACCTAGACCCTCCGAACAGTTTACCAAGAGCTAGGTCATTCACTCATCTAGACCAGCCAGACCTTGAGCTTCACAGCACACCATCTAACAGTGGTCAACACACTAGGGGCAGAGGAACCCCTCCATCTACACCACCTGATAGCCACTTCATTCAAAACTTGAGGCTCTCCCACCCTATATCTGCCCAACAGACTTCCGTTGGTCCTAATATCCCTGTCAGCCAAATACCAATTGCTCAAGCCAACCCTATACCTCATCAGAACGTTATCATGGCGGCTTGGTATGCAGCCTTAGTATTACCCCAGCCCTTGTTACCCTTACCCAATGATTATCAGTAAAAAATCCCACACTTCATTGCTAAAGAATCAATAACAGCTCAGCAACACATAGATAGGATGGAGGATTCTTTTGACTATATGGAAATTGATGATGAAACAGTCAAAATGAGAATCTTTGCCCAAAGCTTGGGGGGAGACGTAAAGAAATGGTTTAAAAACTTACCTCCTGGAAGTATCCAAGATCTCCCTCCATTATATTAGACCTTCATAAACAAATGGGAGACTAGAGCAAACCCTCGCCAACTTCTAGCAGAATACATGAGCCTTAAAAGGAATGTAGGAGAGAGTGTCCATGGTTACACAACAAGATTTAACAGCATTTACAATGCCCTCCCTCCACATATGAAACCTCCACAAGGCATGGCCCTAGCAAAGTACCCTGATGGGTTTGATTTTGACATGGCCTATGAGCTTAGGGATAAAGAGTACACCACATTGGAGGACATGCAGAAAGGAGCAGTGAACATAGAGGAAAACCTGATTGAGAAAAGAGCAAGACTGAGGTCTGAGAAGAGGGTAACATATAGGGATGACACAGTATCTTCCATATCAGATCCAAATTATGATAGATTGTCTAAAAATGTGGACAAGCTGCAACAAATGATGGAAAAAATGGTTGTCACAGTTAGCAATCAGAACAGAAACCAGAACCAAAATCAGAACCAGAACTTTAGAAGAAACAAAAATGCTCCCAACAGGCAAAAAGTATCAGATCAACAAGTTATTCCCCCTTTCCAAAAAATTTAAGATGAAGATGAGGGAATCATAGAAGAGTCTGAAGGGAATACAATAAACATGTTTGAAATAGAAGACTTAGTCCTTAAATATGACTCAGAGGAAGACCAGCCCTCACCCTCATATTGGGATGAGGAAGGATCAGAATCTGAAGCCTACAGACTTGGATATGAAAATGCTATCATGCAGGTCAGAGAACAATATGAACTTAGGAGCAAAAAGAATCAAGAAAATACCAAAACTAGAGCTCCTGAGATTACCATCAAGAAAAGGCCTGAAAAATATTCTAAAGTGACTACTGAAAGTAGAAAAACAACAGCCAGAAGTTCTGGGAAAAACAAAGAAAAAGACAACCAAAACATTGAAAAACCAAGCCAACCAGCTAGTGGCACTAGCACTGCAGTTAGTGCTCCTGGTAGTATAGTGCCAAACCCTGTACATAGTGAGAAATCGCAAACTGATATAGCCACTAAGACAGTGGCAAACAAAATAGAGTTGAGTATTACAAAGGGCCAGTCCACTTTCAGTTTGGAAAGTGAGATTGCCAAAATCAAAATCCCTGTACCATTATCTGAGTTGGCCACTCAGGATGTATATAAAGGCGAAATTTTGAAAGCCTTGAATTTAGGAGAATTCAATGATTCTGTAAACCTGAATGATGATCAACCGACCCTACTCTTTGGTCCAAAGATTTAGGGGAAGTTTCAGGAAGGAGTAGTGCCACCTTTCTATATCAGTCTCAACATCCATGATAAGATCCTACACAATGCGATGCATGATTCTGGAGCATCCCACAACTTGATGCCTAAGGTAGTGATGGAAAATTTAGGCCTAGAAATCACCAGACCTTACAAAGACTTATATTCATTTGACTCTAGCAGAGTAAAATGTCTTGGCCTAATTAAAGATTTATGTGTGAGTTTAACCCAGATCCCAGCTAAATGTATGGTCATGGATGTTGTGGTGGCAGATGTGCCACCCAAGTATGGCATGTTACTATCGAGATCATGGGGAGCCAAACTGCAAGGAACAATGCAAATGGATGGCTCATATGCCACTGTCCCTATCTTTGGCCAACTTAGAAGACTGTATAGGGAAGCGCAGATGAAATTCTTAGTCAGTAGCCCCGAGAAGCCTGAAAACTCTCCCTTATACTCTGTACATACGGATCTCGACTCCTTCATCCTTTGTAATGATGAACCCTTGGAGGAGTTAGAATCTGAAAACATGGATACAAATGTAGAGGCTAAAAGCACAAACCTGAACATAATGGCTGCTTTGGAGGAAATCGAAGAAGAAAACAACAATGAAACCTATAGAATATGTGGTGGGGACCTAACTCCGAGTGAACCAGCAATAGAAATAGAATTTAAACAGCCATCTAACCAGACCCCCAAACCTCTTACATTCCACGAAGAACAAAGCGATCCACAGCCTAGTACAGCTCCTATAACGAAACATAATGGCGAACCCCTGTGGGAGATGAATTTCGATGGGTCTTGTACTAGGAGAACTGCTGGAGCAGGGGTGTGGCTACGTAACATAGAAAATGATCATGCAGAGAGCCACGCTGTCAATATGCACTTCAAATGCACCAATAATATTGTATAATATGAGGCTCTTATCCTTGGCGTAAATATATTGAAAAAATTAGGAGCCCGTAGGATAACTGTGCGAGGAGACTCTGAGTTAGTGATCAAACAAGTGAATGGTGAATATGCAACGAAACATCCCCGATTAAGGGCATATAGGAATGACACTCTGGATTTACTGAAAACATTTGTTGAATATGAATTAGTGTTCATTCCTAAGAGTCAAAATGTTATCGCAAATGGATTGGCTTGCCTGGCTAGTTCATATCCTAAGGCTTCCCTGGACCAACAGATCATTATTCAGACCAAGTTCAGACCTGCAGTGCCAGACAACGAAAAATATTGGCAGGTCTTTGAAGGTGACAAACATATTGAGGATTTATTAACAGGCAAGAATGAGTTTGAATTTTCTAGTTCAAATTCTAAATCTGAAGACAGCTGCCTTAGTGAGGAATCCTCTGATGAAGTATCCCCATCTTGTAGCGTAGAAATAAATTCTTTTTCTAAGGAAACTGGAAGTTCAACCAAAAAATGTGAAAACGCAGATAGTGAAGAAATAGAGGTGCTGCAGGCCAAAGATAAGAATATACCCAGAGGCCTGGCACCCTTAGAGGACCTTTTTGACTTTGATGACGTAGCAAAAAAGCCTACAATAGAACTTGCAGATTCAAATGTGGAAGAATACAACATAGGCACTGAAGACAAGCCAAAAATGATTAAACTAGCTAATTCTTTACCTGCAGACATGAAGAAGAAATACATTGAGCTGTTTAAAGAATTCATTGATGTGTTTGCATGGAGCTATGAAGACTTAAAGGCTTATGACACCAACATCATTCAACACAAGATACCCTTGAAGGAAAATCAGAAGAATTTCAGACAGAAACTCCGTAGGATCAATCCAAAACAAATGCCTGCAATTGAGAAAGAGATTAAGAAGATGTATGAGGCATGCATAATAGTTCCTGTGAGGTTTTCTGATTGGGTGTCAAAACTAGTGGCTATGAGGAATAAAACAGGGGAGATCCGATTATGCATAGACTTCAGAAACCTCAACAGAGCCTCCCTGAAAGACAACTATCCCTTGCCTAGAATGGAACACTTCTTACAGAAGGTAGTGGGCTCTAAAAGGATTTCCATGTTGGATGGTTTTTCAAGATATAACCAAGTGTTGGTACTCCCAGAAGATCAACTCAAAACGGCTTTTACCACTCCATGGGGCACCTTCATGTACGTGAAAATGCCTTTTGGATTGATGAATGCTGGAGCCACCTTCCAGAGAGCGATGGATATAGCTTTCTCAGAGGAGATAGGGCACTTCATAGTTATCTATTTAGATGACTTCACTATCTTTTCCAAAACTAAAGAAGAACACCTAAAACATTCGAGGAAAGTTTTTGAGAAATGTAGAAGGTATGGTATGTCCTTAAATCCTAAGAAAACTGTGTTTGGGCTGCAAGAAGGTAAACTTCTTGGTCACATTATATCTGAGAAAGGGATTAGTATAGACCCACAGAGAGTTGAGGGAATACTCCAAATCACACACCCAAGGAACATCAAGGAGTTACAGTCCTTCATTGGGAAGATAAATTTCCTTAGGAGATTCATTCCCAACCTTGCTGAGCACCTTAGGAGAATGACTGACATGATAAAGAAAGGTGCAGGAATTAAGTGGATTGTTGAAGCCAAGAAATATTTTGAGTCAGTAAAACTTGCACTCACTCGGGCCCCTGTCCTGATCAGCCCTGATTTCTCAAAGGATTTTCTGATATTTTCATTTTCCTCCTAGCATACCTTGGCTGCAGTCTTACTGCAGAAAAATTCAGAAGGTAATGAACAGCCTATAGCTTTCTTCAGTAAAGCCTTAAGGGATGCACCCCTGAAGAACAACATTATGGAAAAGCAGGCCTATGCCCTGATTAAGGCCTTAAAATACTTTAGGGTGTACATCTTGCATTCTCATACCACAGCCTATGTGCCAAATATAGTGGTCAAAGATATCTTGTCCCAAGACCCTGATAGAAAAAGGGGCAAATGGATTGCTACAATATTAGAGTATGATCTTGAGATAAAACCCACCAAGCTGATCAAAGGTCAAGGCCTGGTCCAGTTAATGGCTGAATCAAATCTGCAGGCCCTGCATATTAACATGGTGAATGCCTTGGATGAGCAGGAAAGCCTTCCTGATCCCACTATAGAAGAGAAATTCCAAAACTCTCCATGGTATTCCGATATCCTTTATGTCCTCACCAATCTCAATGCCCCTGCAGAACTGTCCAAAACCAAGGCCAGATTCATAAAACTCAAAGCTAGAAATTACTGCATTTTGAATGAGAATCTATACTGGAAAAATCCAAACGGCCTATTGCCGAAATGCTTGTCTGAACCTGAAGCTAAAAGAATTAAACAGAAATTCCATGCTGGGGAGTGTGGAGGCCACCTGAGTTGGAAAGCCACTGCAAATAAAATACTCAGGGCTGGTTATTATTGGCCTACACTTAATGATGTCCATAAAATGATAACCACTTGCCACAAATGTCAGATCTTTGAAGGTAAAAGAAAACTCCTCCCCCTTCCTCTACATCCCATCACTGTGGAAGGTCCCTTCATGCAATGGGGCCTAGAATTTATCAGAGAGATTCACCCCTCTTCTTCTGGGCAACACAAGTGGATCATGACTGCCACAGATTACTTCACTAAATGGATAGAAGCCATACCCACTAGGAATGCCACTGACTCTGTCATCATTAGGTTCCTAGAAGACTTCATCCTATCTCGGTTTGGCTGTCCAAGGAAAATAATCATTGACAATGCTGCTGCCTTCGGATCCAAGAAAATGGTTGAATTTTGTCACAGGTACAGAATAGTACTTGGGCATTCAACTACCTATTACCCCCAGGGTAATGGATTTTCTGAATCATCTAACAAAAGCCTGGTCACAATTATTAAGAAGCTGCTGGAAGAGAACAAAAGGTCATGGCATAAAAATTTGATACATGCTTTGTGGGCCGACAGGCTCACCACAAAGAAATCTATAGGCATTTCACCATTCCAGCTGGTCTATGGGACAGAAGCAGTTTTTCCTACTAGCCTTGGAGTTCTAGTAATCAAAATTTTCTAGGAGATCCAATCAGAGGAAGACAACATGATAAGAAGAATAAATGAAACAATCCATCTTCAGCAAACCAGGAAAGAGGTGTATAACAGAGCTGTCAGAGTTCAGCAAAACATCAAAAGGCTATTTGACAAAAGAACCAAAGCTGTTGATTTCAAGGTTGGTGACAAGGTTCTGAAATGGGATTCAAGGAGAGAGGACAAAGGTAAACATGGCAAGTTTGACAGCTTATAGCAGGGTCCATTCATTATCCAAGCTTCTGTGGGTCCTAATGCATTTTTCTTGCAAGAAGTCGATGGTACAGAGCTACTCGGGGGTCTTGTCAATGGCAGGATGCTCAAGCATTACTTCTACTAAATTTCGATTTCCAGTTTCATTCTTCATTGTATATACCATTGTAGTTTATTTCAGGAAAGAGAAAGGTGTGAAAAAAAAAAGAGGAGAGACAGCTGGTCCTAACATGCTCAAATCTGGACCAGCAAGGAACAAAGAAGAATCAACTCTAATATGCCAAAAATTAGAGCTGAAATCAAAGGAAAGAGGTGACTCAAATATGCTCAAAACCTGAGTCACAAAGAAAGAATGATGTTTCGAATTGGAGATTTCATGCATTCACAAGTTTTGTTTGCAGTTTTCTACAAGTCTTCACTCCAGCAAGTCAGACAGTCTAATCCTGGCTTGGCTGTTTTTCAATTTCCTGTCTTAGAATGTAGGAGAAGAAATCTGTTGGACAGTTTAATCCCAACAGATATTAGATTAGGTAGAGAAGCATATGAGGCCAACAGTCTAATTTGGTCTCATGGAGCAATAAGGGTAGACTTAGAATAGGTTGTTTTTGTTTTGAAAATAAATCATGTAAAGGGTCTGCTAGCTCAAGTGCACCCTAATAAGAGAAAAAATGCTAGGATTTTAGTTTGGGTAGGTAGTTCGATTGGGAGAAATGTTTCTGCTAATGTAACATATTCATATTGTGGCAGCTGATCAAAGAAAGGGATGTGCCAAACAGCAGGCATCTGGCCTACTCCAAAGATTATTTCTGGTTTCTTGACTCCTTCAAGAAGAAGCCATCCCCATGTCGAGCCACTGTTAACCCCCCTATGAAATTCTTGACAAGCAAGCTGGGGGCTAGATTATTCTAGAGCCTTCAAGGAATGCCTCTCCCCCTGAAAAGCCATCCTCCTTGAAGTCTCTTTGTGTTGTACCTTATATAAGTCCCCTCTGCTGGTTCTTTTCCCTAAGGCCTGCATTTACCCCTTGTACCCCTGCAAATGTCCCCTTTTCTCCCCTTGTCCTCCTTCTGTCAAAGTCCCTCTTTTCCCCTTGTTATTTTCCCTATTAAAACCCCTACACCCTTTGTTTTCCCAAATTCCCCCTCCATTTCCCCATCGTTGCTCTTCGGGCCTCAAAATACATTAAAGGGGATCAAAAACCCACTTCAGACCTTATAATAGGCCTGAGCCCCCTTCCCCGTAGCCCTGCGCCCTGTTTCTCCATGTAGCTCAGTGCTGTGACCACTCACCAAAGCCAAAAGTGCGTATCTCAAGCCTTATCGGATGCAGCATCGACCGTTGATCTCAATCGATCGAACGGTGGTCTTTAAATCTCCAGCGCCCGTGTCTTCCCCGCCTTTTTTTTCATGCTGGACCATCGCCGTTCGTTTCCCCGCCAGATCGACGGTGCGGAGCCCATCTGCTCCGTGGACTCCGCCATGCACTTTTCCAAATCCGCCGGTTTATTTCGCACTGCCTTAGGGCCATGGGCAGTTTTTCTCCATTGCCCAGCGATTCCACCCATTGCTCGGCACTTGTCCTCCTGTACGTTTTCAAAACCACCAGCCCCGCCCGTTAAAGTCATCCCCCGCACGTTATCCTTCGACCACAGATGCCGAGCAAAATCCACGATAGCCGTCAGATCTGGAGTGGCCCATCCGACGGCTATCGCTCGTCGAAGGTGCCCGATGTTTAATGAAGTTTCACGGGCGATAATCCATGTCCTGGCCCGCCTTCTGTCGTCCTCTACCATTGATCTTCGCCACGATCAACAGTCCAGATTTGCTCACCCGCCGCTGACTTTTCCACTACTCCTGGTCTCGCCACATCATCTCCACGTGCAACCTCCATACAGTCTTCTATTCCATTGCATATATTGGTTCTTTTTTGCATTTTTTAACGTTTTCCACATCTATTTGCTTTGCATACCGTCACCATTCACCATGAGCACATTCTCCATTCCTTCTGTGATTTTCTCCTCCGCATCGTCATCTGCACAACCTTTCTCTGCCTCCACATCATCTGCCACCCCATTCATGATTTCCTTAACTTATCTGTGTGTTTTGCAGGGTTATTAAGAGGCAATGGCCACCATGACGCACGTCTCTGTTCCAAGGACAAAGAAGTCAGAAAAGATCATTGACAGGGGCAGAAATGATGAATAATGACCCGGGAAGGTGTGGAAAAGACGATCATTTAAGGGAACAGGGTTCAAACTCTGTAGAAGACCTTCCAGCGCCATTAAAACCCGAGCTAACCTGTCAGAAGAAAAAATGGAGCGGCAAAATGTTTCAGTACAGAGAAAAGAAGATTAAGGCACGCTAATGAAGATTTTGAGCCTGAAAACAATATTTCAAGAGACTAAGCACCAGTTGGAAGACCCCGAGGCTCAGTCAGAGGGTCCTAAGCATGAGTAAAGGTAACATCAGGGTTTAGTTATCAGCATAATTTTTTCCTTCATCAGAAGACTAAGTTCCCACGCGGTTTTTATTATACACCATGTTCCCGAAGTTTCTTACTCGACAGCAGTCCTACCTGATCAGAAGCATTGGTGACTTAAGTAGGGTAGACCTCACTGTTTCTTATTTTATTTTGTTATTTCACCAACAGTACCACACATTTTTGCAGTCAGAACACTTGAACCATACCGGAGTTAAATGCAGAGATTTAAAACAGGATGGGTTCGTCCCTCTATTCTTTTCTGTGTTTAATATGACATTTAGTGTTCACCTACCACCTCAGTTGATCTTCTATGTCTCTTCTGCTATAAAACACAGAAGAAAATTATTGTAAAGGGTTGTTGATTGGATATCAGTAGATTGCAAGCATTTTCCTCTTGAGACAAGTTCTCTGTGTAATATTGTAAGATAGGCTGAGATTGGATGTATTCAGACTGAATGTTCAAGCTGTGGGCAACGTTTTACCTGATTGGTGTTGTTTTAAATATGAAAAGCACATTTCTTTGGATACTGATCTAAAGCAGCTGGTGATGTTTTCCTTTCTCTGTATTTGTGATTGAATTTCTTTCATTTCATTACGTTTCTTCAGGCTCGCATCAGAAGTTTGGCATAAGATTTACCCTTGACAGGTACCTTATGTTGCTGCTCTCCCAGCCTTTTATGTTTTCTACTTATATGTGTATCTGAATATTGATTTCAATTGATTTAACCAGTGTATTGGATGTCATTTCCCACTCTCTGATGTATGAATTAATGAGGTCTATGTTTAGAGGTTCTTGTTAGGATTTAGTTAGATGAGTTGAGAACACTGGGAGGTCTAGAACCCTGTCTCTGACTCACTAGTATCTTTCCATCTCATTAAGCCTTTATATGATCCCTTGTCTTGCCTCTGGTTTTGTCCAAGCAGGTCTGGAGTTAAATGACCTTTGACCTGATCTATAGACAGGATTGGCTGGTTCCCCTTCACTCACTTTCAGTATTTAATGTTCCATTCCATCTACCATATTTTAAGATCCAAATGCTCTAGATGACTAGCCCAACTGAAAGATTGCACATTGAACACAAGTAAACCCTTTCTTGACTCCATTGCCCAATGGCCTTGATGTTCCCTGAGTTATCTATCTTTGCCTAGTTTCCTCTTTGCTCATCCTTGTCTTATATTGGACCCTTCTTTCCTGATTCCCAACAACCAAACATAAACAATCAAACAAACAAACCCCGTGGCTATAACTAGCCTAAAATCATAACTTAGATCCTCAAAGACATATCCTTTTGACTCATATAGAGAGATCCCTCTCTGGACATAGGAGGGCTAGATCCTAAGGTCTGAAAGTGGTTCTATGTTGTCTCATCTTTTGGTCCTTTCAACCTGGCCAAAACATGGGAACCCCAATACTAATTACAGATTCTTAAAATTTCTGGCAACTTAGCTAGGGACATTTTGAGTTATTGTCTTGTTGAATACTTTAGTATCTCAAAAACCCTTTCATTTAGTGACATTTGTTTATTATCTAGTTGAACCATTAGTCATAACATCTCTGGCATACAAACATTGTTTAGTGAGTAAAAAGAGGCCTTTTCAAGCACTGCCAGACACATTTTAATCATGATAAAAACTTGTTTGAATTAGTGACAAACTAGGCAAACCCTAGGATTCTCATAAGAGTTTGTCTAACCTTGAAAGATCAGCTGGCTTAGCCATAAGAGTAGACTGTATTTGTCTCATAACCATAGCTAAGTTTTGAAACAGATTAAGGACACTCTTAACAACCAATAGGACTAAAAAATAACTCAAAAAACCCAAAAATATTTCATATTGGTATCCAATAAACATGGTGGTGGACCATAAAACCTATTACCTCCTTAGGAGCTAAAAACTTCCACTTGGAAACACCACAATCTTAAACGGACCTTAAGACTCCACTGGGAAGAACCCTTATCATTTTAATATCATTAAAACTCAGTCAGAGGACTGTAGGATTAAAATTTGTGTAAACAGATTAGTTAACCTCTCAAAGAATGTCATATCTGGTTGAACTTTTCTTGTTTATTCGGGTTTGAAAAACACAACATAGTGGCTCCTAGAAAGATTCACACTAGAGCCTATCCTGACCCTGGTCCACCTAAGATAGTTGATAACCCAGAAAGCATCCTTAGGATGTCTCCTAGGATTAAATTATCAAATGTTTTCAGATCACCCTTGACAGCTAATTCAGTTCCTGAAAATCTTTCAACTCTACAACAATCACAAGTTGACTTAGTAAATCCCTTTAGAACTAGGTCATTTGATGATATAACTTAGCTAGATTCTGAGTCTTCACGTTCATCTCCTGAAACAAGTGAACATCTTGGTAGTAGGGAAACAACACCTCCTGATTTACATTTCCTTCACAATTTAGGTGTCTCCCATCCAAGATCATCTCAGCAATCTACTATTGTTCCATCCACATCCCTTCATCCTCCATTCACTATCCAAACCACTCCACTTCATCCCACTTTTTCTTTTGGTAATCCACCTCTTGTGAATCCACCCCCACCACATATCATGGTAGCATGGTATGATCCCTTAGTCCTTCCTGTACCATTAGTCAATCTTCCACAGGACTACCAGTCAAAAATTCCATTGTATGATGCTAGTAATGCTAAAACTGCATCACAACATGTGGATAAGATGAATGAATACTTTGACAGAAATGAAATTGATGATGATTCTGTCAAGCTTAGATTATTTGCTCAGAGTCTGGGGGGAGAAGTAAGAAAATGGTTCAAAGGCTTAACCCCCCATAGTATCAATGATCTCAAAGCCTTCCATCAAACATTCTTAAGAAAATGGGAAGTGGAGAAAAATCCTCTCCAAGTCCTTTCTGATTACAAGAACCTCCATAGAAGCACTGGCAAAAGTGTGCAAGCTTATTGCACTAGATTTAACAGTGTGTATAATGCCCTTTCCCCAGATCTAAAACCTCCACAAGGCTCAAATTTAAACAAGTTTCCTGAAGGGTTTGATCCTGAGATGGCCTATCAGCTGAGAGAGAGAGATCCTGCAACTCTTGAAGAGATGCAGAAAGGAGCTCTTGCTATGGAACTAAAATTAATGGAGAAGAGAGAAAGAATGAAAAATGATAATAAATTGTCCTTTAGAGAAGAAAATGCACCCTCTACTTCCAACTCAAAGATGGAGAGAATGATGGAGGAAATGATGAAGAAAATAAGCATCCTTGAGAGAGCACAAGCCAGTCAAAACCAAACTACTACTCAAAACAGAAACCAGAACCAGAATCAGAATTTTAGAAGAAACCAACCTCCGAACAGACCTAGGGAATATGATCAATAGATCACTCCTCCCTTTCATCAAAACTATGTAAGTGAGGTTGAGGAAGTAGATGAAATAATAGAGGAAGATGATATCAACATGTTGGGGGTAGATAATGATGACTTTGAGATTCATTATGATAGAAAACAAGGTCTATACACACCTTATGATGACAACAGAGATGATGATGAAAATTATTATCAAGGCATGGAAAATGTCATCATAGAGTCTCAAAGAGAATATGACCTTAGAAGCAAAACCAGTCAACAAACCCCCAACACCAAAACCTCTGACAAATCTTCACAAAACAACACTGCAACCAAGCCTAAATTTGTCAAACAAAAGGACAAAATAGTGGTTGTGAATTTTGATGATTGTAAAGAGAAAGGCACTCTAAAAAATGAAAAACAGAGTGTAGACCTTAGTTGTACTAACACTTCAGCTTGTACTCCTGTGAAAACCATTTTGTCAAATGTAAATAAAAGAAATCAGCAAGCTGATGTTGCTGATAGACTAGCAGCTAGTAAGGTTGAGACAAGTTCTTCAAAGAACCAAATTCCTTTAAGCCTAGAGCAGGAAATTTCAAAGATCAAAATTTCTATTCCCCTGATTGAGTTAGCTGCCCAGAATGTATATATGACCCAAATTTTGAAGGCCTTAAATATTGGGGATAATAATGACACAGTCAATCTTAATGATGACCAACCAGAGCTCATTTTTGGTCCTAAGATTGAAGGTATGTATCAAGAGGGACCTGTTCCTCCCTTTTATTTGAGTTTAAACATTCATGATAAAATTTTACACAACACTATGCATGATTCTGGGGCTTCTCATAATTTAATGCCTAAAGCTGTGATGGAGAGCCTTGGTCTAGAAATCACCAGGCCTTATAAAGACCTTTACTCCTTTGATTCCAGCAGAGTAAAATGTTTAGGATTAATCAAAGACCTCTACGTTAACTTAGCTCAAATTCCAACCAAATGTTTAGTCATGGATATTGTTGTGGCTGATGTGCCCCCAAAGTATGGAATGTTATTATCTAGATCTTAGGGAGCTAAGTTACAAGGGACTATGCAAATGGACATGACCTATGCGACTATCCCTGTTTTCAACCAGACGAGAAGACTTTACAAGGAGTCTCATATGCAATACACAGTTACAAGCCAAGAAAAACCACAAAACTCTCCTCTTTATTTTTTAAATACAGGCCTTGATTATTTTATTCCATTTAACGATGAAACACCTAGTGAACAAGTTACTTTAACAGGATTGATGGCCGATAGGGAGGAAGAGAAACACAACACAAAAGTGTCACAACAGTTTTCTAAACCTGTAAACTCTAGCAAACAAAACATGGGTCTTGAGCTACAAGTCATCTGTCCATTGCTCTTAAACCTTGACAGTCAAGAAAACAACCCTCAACACAGAGAGAAGACTATGGAGTTGAAGCAAATCCAACTAAGTGCTGGTATTCAACAACAATCAGAAAGCACGTTAGTTGAAGAGGATAGTAACCAGGACAAAACTGAAAATAGTCCTCTGTGGAGTATGTATTTTGACAGGTCATGCACTAGAGCTAACGCTGGTGCAGGTGTCTGGATCTGCAACAATGAAAACAACGACACAGAAAGCATTTTCTGCAAATTAAACTTTCAGTGTTCTAACAACATAGAGGAATATGAATCCCTGCTTTTAGGCTTACATCTATTGAAAAAGTTAGGAGCCAAGAGAACCAAAGCATATGGGGATTCAGAGTTAGTCATTAGGCAAGTCAATGGGGAGTATAACGCAAATCATACCAGACTTATGTCCTACCAAAATGATGTCATGGACCTTCTAAAAACTTTTGAGGAATACCAAATTATTTTTGTCCCAAGAAAAAGAAATATTGCGGCCCACAATTTAGCTTTTGTAGCTAGAACATGCTTAATGTCATATGACACCAAAGACTGCACAACTCAGATAAAATTTAGACCAGTCATGCCTGATAATGAAAAGTATTGGCAGGTGTTTGACGGAGATAAACAAATATAAGACTTCATGAAATTTAGAAATGAATTCGAACTAAATAGTTCGGACTCAGATTATGATACAGACTGCATTGAAGAAAATTTTCTTGGTGAAGAAGAGTCATCTCCTGAGCTTGTCAATATTAATCTTCTGAATAGCAAACTTAAAAACAAAATAGAACTGAATGCTGAGTTAGAAATAGAGGAGTTAGAAACTCTGCACTCTAAAGATGAAAGTTTTCCAAATGGTCTGGCACCTTTAGAAGAGTTGTTCAATTTTAACGATGTGGCCAAGAAACCAAAACTAGAACCTGTAGAGACTGAAGTGGAAGAGTGCAATATAGGTAGTGAACTTAAACTGAAAATGATCAAACTTTCTAAAACTTTACCAGCTCACATTAAACTCAAATACATAGAGTTGTTCAAAGAATTTTCTGATGTTTTTGCATGGAGTTACGAAGATCTGAAATCCTATGACACTGAAATAATACAGCACAAAATTCCTCTCAAAGAAAACCAAAAACCATTCAAACAGAAACTGCACAGAATAAACCCTATTCAGCTGCCTCTGGTTGAGAAGGAAATGAGAAAAATGTATGAAGCTGGTATTATCATCCCTATTAGGTATTCTGAGTGGGTATCTAATCTGGTGTCAGTTAGGAAGAAAACTGGAGAGTTCAAGCTTTGTATAGACTTTAGAGACTTAAACAAAGCTTCATTAAAAGACAACTACCCTTTACCTAAGATGGATCATATTTTACAAAGGGTGGTAGGGTCTAGAATAATTTCTTTGCTTGATGGCTACTCAGGGTACAGTTAGATCTTAGTTCACCTTGCTGATCAATTAAAGACAGCCTTTACTACACCATGGGGCACTTTCATGTATGTGAAAATGCCCTTTGGTCTAATGAACACTGGAGCAAATTTTCAGAGAGCCATGGACATAGCATTCTCGGAAGAAATGGGCTACTTCATCATTATATACCTTGATGATGTTACTGTGTTTTCCAAAATAGATGAAGAGCACTTAGCACATTTAAGAATAGTTTTCATGAGATGCAAGAAGTTTGGGATATCTTTAAACCCTAAGAAAACACTATTTGGGCTCCAAGAAGGTAAACTTCTTGGGCACATTATTTCAGAAGAAGGTATTAAGATAGATCCCAAAAGGATTGAGGCCATATTGCAAATCTCTCATCCTCGAAACATCAAGGAGTTGCAATATTTCATTGGAAAGATTAACTTTTTGAGAAGGTTCATCCCCAACTTGGCTGGGCTCCTTAGGAATATAACAAACATGTTGAAGAAGGAGCAAGGGGTAAAATGGACCTTGGAAGCAAAGGAGTCCTTTGAACTGGTGAAATAAGCGTTAACTAAGACATTGGTTCTAATAAGTCCTATTTTTTCAAAAGATTTTTATATTTTTTCGTTTGCATCAGAACATACCATAGCTGCTATCCTTTTACATAAAAATCCACAAGGACAAGAGCAGTCTATTGCATTCTTTAACATTATGGAGAAGCAAGCCTTTGCTTTGGTTAAATATTTGAAAGACTTCAGAGTATACATCTTTCACTCACACATCATTACCTTTGTCCCAAACTCAATTTTTAAATACATTCTAACACAGGACCCAGATGGTAAGAGAGGTAAGTGGATTGTTGTTATTCTTGAATATGATTTAGAGATAAATCCCACTAAACTCATCAAAGGCCAAGGTCTGGCTAGATTAATGGCTGAATAAAATTTTGAAGTTCTTGATATAAATATGATTGAATTTTTGGATGACCAAGAAGGAATCTCAACTCCCATTGTTGAAGACCATTTTATGAATTCCTCTTGGTATGTTGATATTATTTATGTTTTGCTTAATTTAAATACACCTCCTGGTTTGAAAAAAACAAAGGCAAGGTTCCTAAAGTTAAAATTTGTAAACTATTGCATTATAGATAGATGTCTTTATTGGAAAAATGCAAGTGGTATATTGCTTAAATGTTTTCCTGAGCTTGATGCAGAGAAGGTTAAGCACAAGTTCCATGAAGGAGAGTTTGGAGGTCATTTTCACTAGAAAACAACATCCAACAAAATTTTGAGGGTTGGTTTCTATTGGCCTACTCTTTTTCCTGATATTTACAAGATGATCATTTCCTGTCATAAATGTCAAATTTTTGAAGGCAAAAGAAAACTGCTACCCCTACCTCTGCATCCAATCACTGTTGAAGCTGCTTTTCAACAGTGGGGACTTGACTTCATAGGAGAAATCCATCCACCATCTTCTGCTCAGCATAGATGGATTCTCACTGCCACATACTATTTCACTAAGTGGATAGAAGCCATATATTGTAGGAAAGCCAATGATTCTGTTATTATAAAATTCATGGAGACTAACATTCTCTCCATATTTGGCTGTCCTACTAAGATCATCACTAATAATACAGCAGCATTTGGATCAAAGAATATGGTTGAATTCTGCCACAAATATCAGATAACATTGGGGCATTCCATGGCCATTACCCTCAAGTTAATGGACTTGCAGAATCCTCAAATAAGCATTTAGTGAACATAATCAAGAAATTTTTGGAGGACAACAAAAATTCTTGGCACACAAAGCTAGTTCATGCACTTTGGGCTGACAAATTGACTTTGAAGAAATCTATTGGCATGTCACCTTTCCAGCTTGTGTATGGTACTGATGCAATTTTTCCAAACAGCCTTGGCATACCAGTGATGAAGTTGATTCAAGAGTTTCAGACTGAAGATAATGACATGATCAGAATAATAAATCAAACCATTCATCTTCAGCAAACCAGGGAGGAGGTTTATAACAAAGCATTGCAGAAGCAGGACAACATGAAAAAGATTTTTGATAGAAGAACGAAGGCCAACAATTTCAATATTGGGGAAAAAGTTTTGAAGTGGGACTCAAGGAGGGAAGACAAGGGCAAGCATGGAAAATTTGACAACTTATGGCTTGGCCCTTACTCTATCCATTCAGCTACTGGTAATAATGCCTATTTTTTGTAAGAGTTGAATGGAGAAGAATTGTTTGGAGGTCCTGTCAATGGTAGGATGCTTAAGCATTATTTCTCTTGATCCATGCTATGTTCTGAAAGCCTTTTTATCTTTTTTCTCATTGTAAATACTTCACCCATCATTGCATTCAAAGTTATAAAAATCAAAAATACAAAAACAAAGAAAGAAAGAAAAGAGGGCAGATTGTAAAAACAAGAAAGGTACGGCCCCATACCAAAAAGAGAAACAAATCTGAAAGTGTGCAAGCTCAAATGCCACTCCTAAAGAACACACTTCTAGTTAGTCAAACAGCCCAATATTGACTAATTAGTTTTAAATTTGCTGCTGATAGGATAGTGAATTCGATTTGCCAAACTGTTTAATCTTGGCTTATCAGTAGATAGTTTAGGATAGAAATTAAAGATGTAAATCTGGTTCCAATTTGCTCAAAATCTAAACCAGTTGATAAAGGAAAGAAAACTCAAAATGAAAGTCAAAACAGAGTTGTAAAAAAGATGAAGGAAATGCTTTGAAAGTTCAGATCCTAAGCCTTCCATTTTGTTTTAATTTTCTGTAAAATAAGATCTATGTGCAACTTGTTTTTTATGCCATAAGATCAGCAACAAGTTAGACTGTTTAATCCTGACTTGTATGCTTTTAAATTTCTGTTGTAGAATGTAGAGAATAAAATCTGTTGGACAGTTTAATCCTGACAGATAGTAGATTAGGTAGAGAATCACATGGACTTAACTGTTTAATCTGAGTCCATGGAGAAATAAGGAGTAGAAATAGATTAGATTTCCAGCTTTCAACAGAACAAAATGTTGTAAAAGAGTTTTCCAATCCAAGTGCACTCTAATGAAGAAAAAATGTTAGATTTGTAGGATTGGGTAGGTAGAAATATTGTTGATGAAAGAACCATTTTTTTTATGGCTGCTAATATGTTTTCAGAGAAAAATAAGATCATCCAAGGAAATAAAGGCAGCCCAATGGATAAGGCATTGATCAGCCTCCAAGAGAATGCAAGTCTAAAGTTCTTGATGCCTTCAAGAAGGCACCATCCCCAAGTGGAGACACTGTTAGCCACCTATAAAATTTGTTATATCAAAAGGTAGCTAAATCATTTTTGGAGCCTTCAAGAAACAAGTTTTATTGCTAAAAATTGTTATCTCTTGAAGACTCTTGAAGGCCTCATGCCTCTGTCCAAAATCTTCCCTACTGTGCCCATTTTCTACTCTGGAATTCTGTTTATTTCATGAGGAAAAACTACCGCAAAATCACCTTTTTTCCCTTTCCTCACTTGAAAAAATAACCTCCATTTTTCTCCCCTTTTTCCTCCATAAAACTCCTCTATTTGTATGATTCCCCTTCTTCCATTTATGAAAATCATTTGTACAAAGTTTAAAACTCGTTTTAAACTATATCGAAACCCCCAAAATCCTTCTAAACATCTTGGAAATGTCCTAAAAAAAAGTATTTTGACTATGGGTCTAAGCCCCTTTGGGCTAAATCCACACCTTTTCCCCTCCACGTGCCCCAGCGCTAGAACCAAGTGCTAAGGTCCTAAGCGCTTATCGCGTTGGAGCAATTCATAGAGCGCATTTTTTTGGGTTTTAAACAAAAACTCCGATGCCAATTAGCCCTGTATATTATAGCCCCCGATCATATTGCATTTCATATAGAACAAGGCCCTGCAGTGGGGCACCTATCCACTTCGTATATATAAAACCATCCTGACACATGAAACCTTTGTTTATATTAATTTTTTGTGTTTTTTGCAGGGTTTGAAAAGGTTTCCACCGGTGCAAAGCTTAAATTCTCTCCCCACCGTCAATCTGATCTACAGATCGATGGCCCATAAATCAATCGCCCCGGTGATCCCCACAATAAATCACTATACAAAACCGGAGCAGTTTTTATCACACCGCCTTTGAAAGGAAAGTTTTATTCCCCGTTTGGACGTGATCAATGCCATAGGCCGACACGTGGCCTTGATAATTTTGGGGATACCGCCCTTGCTGGGCGTTAAATATCGACTGTGAGCTCAGCGCGATATGGACGTGCACCATCCGATCTGAGGCCGGCTCATCAGACGGTGATTGTGCTCAAAATAAGCTCAGGGGATAGGTTAAGGTATGGCACATTTATCAAAACATCTCCGCCATCCATATGATCTGCAGATCGATGATCCACAATCAGTCGCCCTGGTCCCCATGGCCACGACAGCAGTCAGCGGTCCCACAGAACCAGTGGTCCCCGACGCCTAGTTAGCATACACATCAGCGCACACGCGGCAGCAACTGATTGGAGCGGGCCTTGTTTGTTTGCTCGTATGGTCATGAAATCCGGACCCGAGGAGATTTATAGGGTGGATTTCATAAGGATTTCGGGTCACACTCACCCTGACATCAGCAGGCCCCAAAACGAACTCAGGGAGCTTTATATGGCGGATTTCATAAGGATTTCGGGTCACAAACACCCTGATGTCAGCAAACACCTTTTGTGACCCGAAATTGTTATGTAGCTTAGTTTTATTGAGAGTTTTGAAGTCCGGGTATGTTATTTGATAAACGATGATTATATGGTTTTTCCATTGTGCTGAAGAAAAAGCCGAAGGCTGGGGTTTCAATTCTCACACCTTTGATTTATTAAAGAGAAGCCATCTATGGTTCAAATTTTCGTGCCTCGTCAAAACTCCAAAGGCACTGATGCCTCACAATCCCTGCGCAGCACTGCACACCAACAGAACACATTAAATAAATCAAAATCAAAGAGTATCAGTGTCGAAGACAGAACAGACTAGAATGGAAGATTGAAGACAGATCTGTGGGGAATTACAACTAGGATTGATTATCAAAAGCCTAATCCTCCCAATTAAGACACAGTTAAAGAAAATCATATGTCTTTTATCAACAGGAAAGCCTCCATCGCCACATCTGAGGCAAATTGATTCCTCCGAGCTACCACAGTGCCACCTGTGCCTCAAAGCATTCAAACAGAGGCTGAAGTTATTGATCAATATCATATATTTTCCTCAAGCGCAGCCAAATATTTAGTTCTGCCAAGGAACTTAATGTAAAAAATGTCAACATAGTGACTATTACATAACACAGAGCCTCAAAAGTCAACAAAGCTCCCATCAAGCTTAATCTTAGATGTAAAACAATTAATACAGACGGAAAACATATGTAAACTTCTCCATTGAGCCCCATAAAGGCCGAGAAGTCATTAATCTGTATTAATTATCTTGGGGGATCTTTATCAGATCCCACCTCCTCATTCTTCTATAAATACTACTGGAGAAGATGAGAGAGGGGTTGGTTGAGTTGGTTGTTGAACTTTCAAATGTAATTGAGCTTGAGACTTCTACTTGTAAATAGTGTTCACTAGCTCTTGGAGCTCTGCTTGTGATAGATAAGTTAGTCTAGGAAGTGTAGATGATTGCTAAGCTAAAGCATTGGACTTAGAGCTGTAAGTGGTTTGGAGCATCAATACAAGTTCATTTATGGGATCCTGGTCTATGTCGACGGTGATGTTATTTCTTATTGTAAATTGTTATTTTATTTTTGTTTTCACTGTGTTCATCTTCTCTTATAAAGAACAGCATGCATATAGTTAGGACCTACTGTATATCAGCACCCTTCTCTGACTGAAAATATTTATCTTCACATTTTCTTCCAAATCTGTGTTATTTAGGAATGATTTAATTTAGTTTAAGCATAGGAATGTTGGCGTTCCCTCGTCCTATTGTCTTAGCTAAATATTATTCTTAAATGTTATTTTCAGTATATGTTAAGTAGAGATGAACTAAGAAAGATATGGTGTGCCCTCGTCCTAGTTTTATCCCCAAAGACCGTCTAAAGGTTTCCCTTGGAATGTGTTAAAAGCTGGCTAGTTTCGAAGTACTTACCAGATCTTAGGCCATTCTGTGTTATCTTTGTGTTTATCTTGAAAGTAACCAAGTAAAGCAGAGCTAGGAGAGGATTTGTGGTGAGCCCGGCCTACTAGTTTCTACTCCAACAGTTGCCTTCAAGTTTCCCTCTGTTTTTGTATGTTTTCTATCGAAAGTGTATCAAAGGCTGGCTAGTTTCGAAATACTTACCAGATCCCGGATTTATTTTATGTATTTCTTAAGTGTTTGTCAAAGGCTGGCTAGTTTCAAAGTACTTACCATATCCTGGGCTACTCTTTGTTCTTCATTTGTTTAAATTCCGCTTCTTTTTGTATCATTTCATTCCATAAATCCAACTTCAAAGAGATCCTTAGACATAGATGACTTGCCCCATGGACCACTCTTGAACCTTATTGTTTCAATTAAACCCTATTATGACTCCATATCCCAATGGACTAAAACCTGCAATTATCTATCTTCTTGGCCAAAACTTGTTCTATTTGCTTGCAACTTCTCACCTTTGAAACTCTTTGGATTTAGAACTTTCCACTTCAAACAATAATCATACTCAACCATCCAAAAACAAACAAAACTCTCGGCCTTCATAAATAGCCTAATATCATTACCTAAGACTTCAAAGACAAATCCATCTTTGCACTTATTGGAGAGATCCCCCTCTGGATTCAAGAGGACTAGATCCTAGAATCCCAAAGTGGTCGAAATGATGTTGTTTCTATGATTGGACTTTGCCAATCTTGCTAATTACAGATTCCTAACACCTACTCTTTGAATTAAGAAATTTGATGATGTTATTTGTTGTTTCAGGCATGTCCCCAAGCTCCTTGGTGACACTAGCTATTGTATCATTGACCTTTTCATTTAATTATTTCTATTCAAATATTATTTGAATGGAAGGCCATATTTCATTCATAGATTCAATTATACTTGACCATATGATCTCCTTTTCCTGGCCAATGGTGTGACCAATGGAAGCTTCCTTCTTAGCCTTTTTCAATCTTTCAATCTATTTTTGGGCTCTTTGCAATTCTATCTCATGTGCATTGTTAGATCTTTCCTTTTGATCCTTCAAGATATTAATTTGTGCTTCTAGCCTTTTTATGTCTTCTGTTTGGAAAGAAAAAATTCTCCATGGCCTTAGCCAACTATTCTGTACCACTTGATGTACCTGTAGTTGTTGATGTAGTTGAAGGGATGAATGCAAGAGGAACAACCTCCAAGGGAATGATGGCCATCTATGCTACTTTTTCCTTTCCATTTACCAAATTCTCCATTTTTGTCTCCATCTGCTTTAGCTGTGGTGACTGTTCCATTATCAGCTTCATCATCTCTGATTTTTGTGTTTCATTCTCCTCTATGTCCTTCATTAGAGGGTCTTCAATAGCTGACATTTTGAGTTTCTTTCTTAAGGCTATTATGTCTGCATTTTTCTTCTTCAGGATCTCTTCTACTGCCTCTACATTTTCTAGATCATACCTGATATTTATAACTAAATCCTTCAAGTATTTAATTATGGTATCCTTTGCAAGAGAAGAAATCTTCTCCATCTTGAGGTGGGACTGAATATTGGCCAGTGATACCTACAATTTAGACAGACTCATAAGAGTGCTAGTCAATGTGGATGAGATCATATCTCTAGTATGTTTGTGCATTTCCATCTGATCTATTGGGTGGATGTCCTTGACATTAAAAAAAAATATGTTTGCTTGAAATCAGTAGGTGTTTTTGGCTGTGAAATCTGGGCTTCTAAGAAAGCCATGCACATCTTTGCCTTATCTGAATCAAAAGCTAATAGAAGCCTACTTTTTGAACTGGTGGTTTTCTTCCAAAATTTATTATAGGTTTTGTTCTTCAATATTTCATTTTTCCTCTTGATCTCCCTGAAGGTGTTATATAGTGCTTCCTCCTTTTCCCCTGTAATAGTTGTAGTTGTAGGTGTTTCAAGGCTTTGCTGTTGAATTGGAATTGTAGTTGAAGTTGTAGGAGAAGATATAGGTTGGCCACTTGCTTGAGAGGAACCAGGAGTGTCTATGATATTTATCACTTTCTATTGCTTTCATTCCTTGCCTTGATCAATATCCATGTGAATTCTTTCTCTCTTCCTACACTTCATCTTAAACTCCTTGCTAGATGTATCATTCTTCTAAGGTGACTGATCATCTCTTGGTATTTTTCCTGTTGTCTCTTTCTCTTGTTCTTTTCCTTTATCTTGCTTATCCTATGTATTCTACTTCTCTTATGGAATAGGGTTCTTTATACTTTAAGATGAAATTACCCGCTCTTTAGCCTCCTGCAAGGTGTTTGTTGTCCACTCTGTCTCATTCATAAATTGTTCAATATTAGGCCTGTGGGTGTGAATGTATGGAGTTGATTTGTTTTCTACCTTCTTCTTAGAGATAATGCCCAATGGGTCATAATACCAAGTGAAAATTTGTGTAAAATTCATCTCTTTCAGCCTCTTGTCAGCCTGCTCTCCTGCTACTCTATTGTTGAAAATGAAAGGACAAATTTGGGATTTGATCATGAACTGATATTTCTTCTTTGCTGATACAAAATGTACTTCATATGCATTAATCATATGTCTAATGTATTCCAGGGAAAATATCCTCATGGGGAGGAAATTCGGCAGCTTGTAAGGGGGAAAATCACACCCACATATTCTTAGCTCTGTATAATTCTGGTACAAGTACCAGTCTCCAGTTCTTACCTGGCATGATAGCTGCATGATCTTTTTAATTTCTTCACTGATCCTTGGTTCCACTGTGTTGTTGAGGATGCTCATAGATGGATGCACAAACAATTCAACGAATAGTTTGTAAGGAATTCCTTTTGATCTTTCATCAACATTGTTGTCCAGAAGATGACAAACTGAGGGTGTGAATATTCATTCAGTTTTCTCATTGCAAACTAAAACCTGTTTGCCTGAAAATATACAAACATGTAAACAATGACTAAAGTGTATTTAAACACTTCCTCTATGTGAAACTTGACAAATTGATCATGAATGGCATCTTCCAAGAGTTGACTAAAATTGAACATGATGGAAGGTTTAGAGTCTAATGAAAGCATTGACAGGAAGCCTATAATTTCTTCATCTAGTCACTGATCTGAATAATATCCTAGCAGGTAAGAAAGGATAGTGACTATGTGCTTAGTCCTATCATGGAATGTAGAAGATGACTATGGAGGATTATTCTTGGGCAGGGGAGTGTCTCCAAAAATGAATAATTCAAGGGTTTTGGATCTACTAGAAAAAATCTATTTTCTGATACAATTCCCTGAGGGTTTCATGGGAAAAGGGTGTATTTTCTTCAATGAAAAGAGCCTACATCATCTGCATGATAGACTTGGCACTAATAGTGAACAAAACCTCCCCTATGGGGGAGACAACAAGCCTCTGATTTGGATTATAACATGCATGATACTTTCTTATAAATTTAGGGAAATTATGAGTTTTTGGAAAGATGTAGTATGGAAAATTTGTGTCCCATAGTCCTACGTCATCAACCTTATAGATGAATTTATCTTCTAACCAGCAGTATATGTCGAAGAGGTCAAATTCTGAGAGATTCTCGTGAGTTTCAAAATGCCTGTCAACAAGGGAAATATGAGCATGGTCCACATGAGGGTGAACAACTGGATTGAATGGCTCCTGATCCTTCTTCTTTGGAGGCATGACTGTCTCTGGAAATGAAACTGACTGTCTTTTCTGTATTTGTAGGTGCATATATTAGATGGGGATTAAACAAAGGGGGAAGAAAGAAAAGGGATCTTTTCTTGATCAAAAGGGGAATTAGAAGAAAAGGGGATTAAAGAAGAGGGATTTATGCTGATATGCAGGCAATTGGAATTTTATGCACTTTCTTTAGATCTGTAAAACTTTGAATTAGATCACTTCTTACAAGAAAAATATTAATAAAACATTGTAACCTTTGGAATAGGTGGGGAACGTGAATATGTAGGATGGCAGGGTTTCCATTGACATGGCACGGGCTCGTTGGGTAACAGTTTAAACAATTAAATGTTTAATGGGTCTTTAGGTGGGAGCAAGAGTGGTAGCAAGAGTGGTTGGGCAGATGTGATGAGAGTGGTATCGTGGAGCAGCAGGAATGGCAGAGGGTTGACAGTCAGGAGCGTGGTTTTATCACGACAGAAAATTATTTTCAGAGGGGGTCTAGGACGGTAAGTGAAATGGTGAGGGGGGAGTGAAAAATGATGGGCGCTTGACACGTAGCAGATGGGTTGGTTTCGTAAACCACCCATTTCAGACCCCGACCCCCCCCCCCCCCTCTCCCCTCAACGTTAACTTTCAGAGGATGAGGGGGGGCGAAAATAAATATGGGTTGTAGGATGTGATAGTGGGGGCAAAGATGAAGTGGAAGGTGGCAGAAGTTTAATGATGACGTGATGGGTGAGTGTATGGTGGGGTCGGACGGATTAAATGAAATGTTGGGCAAAGTATAAAGAATGTAACTTTAGGATATGACATGTGATATGTCAAAGAAACTTTAAAATGAGTCAACCCAAGAAACTTAAGATAAAACCCTTTTGTTTTTTATTTTTCTCCATACATGAAAATACATGAACTCTTTGGAATGATGTTTTAGAGTAAATATCATGTCTCTCCACATTTATTTTTTCTTTTATTCTACCTACCCTTTCACTAATATAACATTTTTTCATCATTATTTTGTAGGGTTCATCGAGGCTTGTAGACCCATATCTCTTTTTTTATGAAATTTTAACCTAATTTTCCCCTTATTTCTCCTATTGATTCAGTTTGAACTGTTGAATCAATTTTATTTCTACCTAGTTACTAATTTTCCAAGATTGAAATATTTGGCAAATCCTTATTTTCTAACCTATCCAACAAAAATTGAAAATTTTTCAATCATGCTTACACTGTATGAATTGAACAAACTAATCTAATCAGCAGTGGCATTTTTATTTGCAACATTTTCAGTATTATTATTTTGGGGTTTTCTTTCTTTTTCTTTTCTTTTTTCATATATATTTTTCCAATATACCCTCTTTTCTTTTCCTTTTTTATTTTTTTTTGGAAAAAATTTGAATATTGAAAATCATGTACAATATGAAATTGCAACCATAAAACACTCAATCACCTTGAGATCCTATAATTTATAGGACCCTAACACTTGGGACTGATACAATACATGTAAATACCATGAGCTAGAGGTCATGGGGTTGTAAAAATCCAAGTATGGGATCGAACAAACTTTGTTGTTGACGTAATAATGAAGGATTAAGAGGTAGACTAAGAAACTAGTAAGTGTAATGGGGCACTTGATGGGAAGTAATCTCGTTACCTAACATCTATATTTAAATTCTCACTACATCCTAGTAGGGTGAGTTTTTTGGTTGATTGGGTGATTAATGAGAGCCATGACATGGAGAATCCCTCCATTAAAGGATAAGAAATTTCAAGTCTTGGTCATGGATCCAGAAGAAGGTTTTTTCTTGTATTGGTCGTAGTAGACAGGAGCCACGAGTTGGAGAATATCTCCACTAGAGGATGGGAAATTTTATGTCGCATTTTCAGGTCCCAGGAAATTTTTGTTTCACATTGTTGGGTTTGGGCACGAGGACACGGAGACTCCATAGGCTAAGATCCATAGTATACCATGGAAAATATTATAATGGTAAGGAATTGAATTTCATGAGGGACGAAGATCCTAGTGGGAACTAGGGTGGAATCCATGTGATGCTGTCACATGCTCAATTAGAAGGAAAAATGACTTTTTGAGTGACATGTGGCATCCTTTAAATAGATCACATGGAGTTTTGATGTCACTCTTGTTTATATTTTGGGGTGTTGGGGTAGCATCCAATGTGCTCTAGCTCCCAAACTTTGTGGTGGGACTAGAGTACATGAGATCTCCAAGACCCAGAAAGTGATTTAAGAAATTCCATCATGTTTAAGAGATATTTAATTAATTAATATTTTTAATTAAGGATTGTAAGTCTAACTTAGGAAAATTAAAAGATTAAAGTTAATTAAATTAAACATGTGATGAAAATGACTTAAGTCACACAGATCAAGCTTTCATTTAATCTTAGTCATCGATAAGAGATTAGATTATGGTCGTTGGTTTCCCAATGAGAAAAGTATAAAGTAAAGGCTTGGGGTCAGTTGGAGAATAAACACACAGTGGCAGAGCACTGAGACTAAGCTAGAATTCTAGGGCATGGTTTGCTAAGAATTTCATATGCGTTTCAGCTGTAGCGAGGGGTATTATTGGCGAAAGGGATACTTTGATCCTAGGCCAAGAGTGTAACAAGAGGTAGAGACACAGCAAAATAAGCAATGCAGAGGGAGTAGCAGCTACGCAGAGCAACCACAACCTAGCATGGGCAGCGCAGAGGCTTCAGGGGCTATACAGGGCTAACGCGAGCCTATAAAGGGCAATGCAATGGCAGCAGGAGGCTAGCAGAACCGACACAAGCCCAACAAGGGCAATGCAGGGGCAGCGTAAACCAATCTGTGATGACGTGGACCCTTCTTGAGTAGCGGAGGGGCTGACGCAGGCTAGCAGAGCTGACGTAGAGGCCTTCAGAGAAGCGTTGGGTTTCTGAAGACTGAAAAGAAT
The DNA here is from genome assembly GCA_034641835.2 of Pinus albicaulis. Classification (NCBI taxonomy): domain Eukaryota; kingdom Viridiplantae; phylum Streptophyta; class Pinopsida; order Pinales; family Pinaceae; genus Pinus; species Pinus albicaulis. The sequence continues at coordinate 1,014,389,241 of CM076580.1, read as the reverse complement.
TGAGTTCTGTAAATCTTGTTTGAGGGTGTGAATTAGTCAGTTTATTTGTCTCCAGAACATAGGTATAGATGAAATTTATTTCTCTGTCAGGTTAACCAGTTTTGTGCCTAGATTTGTTGTACTTAGATTCTACTTAATAATAAAACCCTTCAGCAACCAGAAGACCGGTTTTCCCACATTGGGCCTTTCCGGGGATATTTCTCCAGAAAATCCTTCTGTCTCACTTTTTCATTGTGTATGTATTCAGTTTATATATAAGAAGTGTAGGTTGTTAATTTATTTACTTTCGATGTTAATGCTAGATATTTCACAGTAATAACTTAATTTAAGTAGGAGAAGTAAATCTGAAAATTAATAGTAGCGTTTATATTTTAGATATTTATAAATTTTCACATGGTATCAGAGTGATTGCAGATCTAACCTAGATTTCCAACAAGAATACTAAAGAATTTGTGCTGCAGAAAGCAGCAAATAAAGCAGAAGAAGCAGCAGAAAACTGAATGAGAGAGGGCAATGCAACAATAGAAGCAAGCAAATCCAAGCAGAGGCCAGGGTGACATAGTCTCCATGCAGACTCACGGAGGCCCACGTACTTACTACACAGAAGCTGCATTGAGACTATCTGCTCATGTTGAGGCCAACTAGGGTGATGCAGTCCAAAAGCTAATTGTTGTTTAGAGTGGTGAAAGTTGAGTTGAAAACCTTCAGCAGTTGTTGGTGGGGTGAAAATTATTTCAGCGCAGAATTTAGCCTAAGATAGGTTGACGAATAGCGAGAGGAGAAGAGCTTCTTAGAATATTTCCTGACAAATAATTCTGAATATTGATCAGAGGATCAAAGAGATTTGATTCATTTTCTTTGGCAGACTTCCAAGGGAGGGATTTAGTTTTCATAGGGAGCAGAGGGTTCCTTTCTCGCTAAGGACCCTCGATCCAAGTCTCTAACATAGAGAGTAGGATTCATTCCGACACATTTTCTAAGAATATGGCACCCCATGGACTACGTGATCAGTATAGGTTGGATGACCTATCAAAATTTGAAATTTGGAAGGCCAAAAAATTGGTATTCATGGAGGGATATGGCTTAAGGGAGCATGCAGAGAAAGTTCTAGCCACACCAACTGATGTGAAGCTCCTAGAAAAGAATGAATAAGTAGCAGCACACACCAAGAACTTCATTATGGACGGGGTCAAAGATCATGTGGTTCCACACATATCTGAGAAGGAAACAACTCATAAGATGTGGGTAGATATAACCACAATGTATGAAGGAATATCCATCCAGAGGAAGATGCTTCTTGAGAACCAGTTGAAGTCATTCATGATGGCCAAGGGAGAAGAGATTGACCCTTTTCTATCTAGACTAAAATCGATCCGGGATCAACTGACTGGCATGGGAGTCAAGGTATATGATGATTTCATGGTGAGCACTTATCTCAATGTAGTCACAGAGGACTTGGAACTTTTTTCCAAAGTCTCTTGGGCAGAGCAGACCTTCCCAACTAGGAAAACATGTTGGCTATCCTCTGACAAGATGAAATATGCTAGATGACGAAAAGAAAGTACAAAAATGGTTCGAGTAGAGTGAAGAAGGAAGAAGAGGAAGATGCAACCTTGGTATCAAAGAGGAAGCAATGGAGAAATAAGCAGTATTTGTCAATGATCAAGTGTTTCTAGTGCATAGAATAAGGAAATTTCGCCAACAATTGTCCTCAGAAGAAAATGTACAAGGAATCTTCTAGCTCCAAGGCTGTTGTGGTAGACGATGGCTCCAATGATGACGTAGCCATGAGTGCTCATGAACCACGAAAGTGGTGCGATCTTGGTCTGTAGAGATACTACATAGTGGAGGTAGGATCCTTTAGTAGCCAAACTCTTGGATCACATACGAGCTACGAGAGCCTTAAGACAGTAGCGGGGAAAGTGGAGAAGTGGGTGCAAAGATCACAGATGGACGAGAGGCAGTGTTGGATGCTGAGAGGGAGAAACATAGTGCAGATGTAGCAGTATCATAGTAGCAGTGACACAGAGGGGCTGATGTGACTTCATCAGCACATAGCAGGCTTTCTTATGTAGTGCAGAGATGTAGCAACGCGGAGGCTTTAGGAGGAGAACATAGTGTAGTAGTTTTGTAGAGGACTTCAGTGTAGAGGCAACACATAGGAGGTCTGCTTATGCAGTGCAGAGCTGCAGCAGCCTCCGGATGACAACACGAAGCAGAAGCCTATGGAGATTCAATGATGAGATTCAACCCAACTGACTTGTTTGTTAAATATTGGGAAGGAATTTTTAGTTTTTTCTCTCAACAACTGAGTTGTAGTGAAGCAGTTGGCAGCACGATGCAGCATATTGAGAGAGAGTTGCATTACATATGTGGCAGCATGATGGGAAATAGTATGAGAGAGCAGCAAAAATGCAGTGATGAAGGGTAGCAGGCCAAGCATCAACGCAGAGACCCACACTAGAGATCAGTGCAGCACTTCATGGTGAAGTATTGTTGCTAGAGCACATTCCTCCTTAAAAGGAGACTTGAGAGTTTGGGGTGTTGGGGTAGCATCGGATGTGCTCTAGCTCGCAAACATTGTGGAGGGACTAGAGTACATGCTATCTCCAAGACCTAGAAAACGATTTAAAAATTTCCATCATGTTTAATAGATATTTAATTAATTAATATTTTTAATTAAGGACCCTAAGTCTAACTTAGGAAAAGTAAAAGATTAAAGTTAATTAAATTAAAAATGTGATGAAAATGACTTAAGTCGCATGAATCAATCTTTATTTTAATCTTAGCCGTTGATAAGAGATTAGATCATGACTATTGGTTTCCCAATGAGAAAAGTATAAAGGAAAGGATTGGGGTCAGTTGGAGAATAGACTCATAGTGGAAGAGCACTGAGACTAAGTTGGAATTCTAGGGCATGGTTTACTAATAATTTCAGAAGTGTTTCAACTGCAGTGAGGGGTAGCATTGGTGAAAGGGATGGTTTGATCCCAGGCCAAGAGTGCGAAAAGAGGAAAAGAAGCAATAGACTGAGTAGTGCGGAGGGAGCATCAGCTACATAGAGCAGCCACAGCCTAGCAGAGTCAGCACAAAGGCTTTAGGGGCTACACAGGGCTGATGCAGGCCCATAAAGGGCAATGCAGGGGTAGTAGGAGACCAGCAGGGTTGATGCAGGCCTAGCCAAGGTAGCACAGGGGTAGCATAACTGATTCTGGGTTGATGCAGGCCTTCTTGAGAAGTGTAGGGGCTGACATGGGCTAGAAGAGCTGACACGGAGGGCTTCAAAGCAGCGCTGGAGTTTCTAAATATTGAAAAGGGCTGAGTTCTGTAAATCCCGTTTGAGGGTGTGAATCAGTCATTTTTTCTGTCTCTAAAATAGAGGTATAGCTGTAGTTTATTTCTCTATCGGGTTAACCAGTTAGGTGCCCATATTTGTCGTACTTAGATTCTACTTAATAATAAAACCCTCTAGTAGCCAGAAGACTAGTTTTCCCGCATTGGGTTTTTCTGGGGACAATTGTCCAGAAAATCCTTGTGTCTAACTTTGTCATTGTACATGTAATCAGTTTAGATCTGTATGTGTAGGTTGTTAATGTATTTACTTCAATGTTAATGTTGAATATTTCACATTAATAACTTAGTGTAAGTAGGACAAGTAAATATGAAAATTAACAGTAGGGTTTCTATTTTAGATATTCATAAATTTTCAAAAATTTAGCATCATCATGATGTCAGCAGGGGTAGGGATTCCAGTAATGTGGAATGATGAGTGGAAAGGTGTTGGTCCGAATTATAATCGCAAGTGTACGAAAAAAAATCACTTTAGCTGTGCATAGAAATCACCCCTAACATCAAATGTGGTTATCAATTTACTTAGATTTGCAGTAGGTGATCAGAATAAATGCTACAAAAATCAAGATCTTATTGTTGAGCCCCAAAGATGTCCTTCTCTTTCACCAAATTTCACTTCATTTCCTTTGTCCTTTATCAGTTGCAGGCTTAAAAGATCAATAGGATTAATTAAAGTCACTTTAGGAATGCATATAATGACTAACTTGCTATATTTCCGTGGTTTTGTTGTTGTAGTAATTTTTGACTAGACTCAGCTACAGAATGCAGCCATTCTGTAGCCAGTCACCTATTCCACAGCTATCTTCATGTTCACACAGGTTACAGGTGTCACTTTAAGAAAAAACGCATATGTTTGAATTCCAGACCTCATTTACATCCTTTCTTGTCCTCTACGAAGTCTAAGCAAAAGTCTCCAAGTGGTTATGCATGTGGAAGAAATCAAAATTAAGAGTTAGGCTTCTACCGATACAAGAACTCTAATTTGATACAAGGCTTCCACAAGAGTTATAATTTGATTTTAACTGGGAAAGACACTTATCCCTATTTCTTCTCAAGGGTAGTTATGTATTTCTCTTATAAGAATGACTCAGGAGACTGAAATACAGCTAGCTAGATTGATGTTTTGTGGTTAGATCTGTTGGGAAAAATACTGAGAGGGGGGGGTGAATCAGTATTTACTGTACATTCAAAACTTTTACTTTTTCATTCCTTAAAACCCATACGCTACTTTCCTTCAGTAAACTAGCGTATATACGCGGATCTCCTTTATGAAACTAGCGTATACACAGAGATCTAGATATGTCATTAAATCTTCACTCTTATTATTCCATCATTCATTCATCAGATGTTTAATAAACAGTAAACATGTGCAGTAAGAACAGAATAAGCCATCACACAAAGCATCACACATGAACACCAGAATTTTTAGGTGGAAACCCAAATCGGGAGAAAACCACCGCTGCAGTTGCTCAGCCTTCAATATTTTATTATAGAGAAAACATCTTACAACATATGTGCTGGCGCAGACTTGACCAGCACGCAGGCACCCACCTGCGCTCGTTTACCAGCCTCTCCTGGAAGGGAGCTCCACCCCCCTGACTCGTTTACCAGCCTCTCCTGGAAGGGAGCTACGACCCCCTGATCTCGTTTACCAGCCTCACCTGGAAGGGAGCTACAACCCCCTGACTGAAGGCTACAACCTTCAGCACCACCTTGGACCACGTTTCATCAATTTTCACACTGGATCCAACAACTTCAATAGAACACCACTTGCAGGCCACATTTCATCATATTTTCATACTGGACCCTTTCCATACTTTTAAGCACAAACATACGTCACCAACAGATACATATCAACACAGATCAGATAGCAGAAACACAGCAGAACAGATCAGATATTTCATACTCCTTGCTTCAGCAAACCCTAGTTTGCATACGCGCTTTCCCTTTACTGATGTCGCGTATATACGCGCTTCCGTCCACACAAACCAGCGTATACCTCAGTGTATATTTTATTGCGCATACGCGCTTTCTCTTCGCTGAAGCTGCGTATATACGCGCTTCCCCCGCGGCGAAGTAGCGTATAGATCTTCAATCATTACAGAGCAGCATACTTCATCAGATCAGATATTCAGTTCAGATCTACCCTTTTGCTTCAGACAGATGTTCGCCTAGAAGCTCGCCTCATCACAGATCTAAGCCTTCCATAATCAGATCTAGCAAATACAAGAGCAATTCAGATCTAGATCCCCTTCTTCATCATTGGTGCATCATACATTTAGATTTATCATTCAAGTGTAACCCTTTCCATTCAGATATACTTCAGAGAGAAGTATTCATTCAAGCTCAGACATCTTGCACCCACACCTCTGTTTTGCACAATGAATTTCTTCTCCTTATATAGGTTTATCCTTTTTCAATACCATGAGCCCCTTTTTTCAATACCATGGGCCAAAACAATACCATGAGCCCAAAACTACCTGGACGGGGTCAATTAGGCGGATCATTACCCAATACCATGGGTCAATACCATGGTGGTTACCCTTGGTTTTGCACTTTTTGAGTGCTTTAGCCCATACGCGACTTGGCACGTTCTTTTCCGCGTGCATACGCGACTTCCCCTAGGCCAATCCGCGTATACCAAGAGACATACTCTTTTCATCATATTTTGAGCACATTCTGAATTCCTTTCTTCATTGCCTTTTGTACACACTGTAGATACATCATATTTTCTTCATCAGGAACATATTCTCTCAAGCACAATTTCATCAAGAGGGTTGCCTTTCAAGTACAACACCCAGCATCATATCATCAACAAACATCATATCACATCAGATTTACATCATTTACTAAGTCCATCAAGACAAGCATAACTTCAGCAGGTGGATTGCCATCAAGGACAACACATGTCAACAGTCACATGTCTTCATCTTCATTCAGTGGGTTGCCATCAAGGACAACACTCTGCATCATATTTCCAACAATCTCCCCCTTTGGACTTGATGGCAACCACGATGGTGTTTGGTTACCACAGCAGATAGATACCATGTCACTCTCCCAAAAATGTCACTCTCCCAAATATTTGACATCATTATCTTCTCTTCATTCAAACACCATGTCACTCTCCCCCTTTGACATCAAGGGCAAAGAGCGGATCAAAAACCAACACTCTCCTCCTTATGTGGAAGAAACATTCTGCAGATCTGATATGTGCTGAAGTGGCCAAGCTCCCCCTGAGTTCATGCTGAATCTTCAAACAGATTTGTCAATGAAGTACATGACTCTATGAAGTTCCTATCACCAAAGACTCATACTTACATGAATTATCCAACCAAGTGGATTTACATATGAGACTCAACTACCCAACCAAGTGGGTTTACAAATTTGACTCAGCTACCCAACCAAGTGGGTTTACAAAAATGACTCAGCTACCCAACCAAGTGGGTTTATAAATTTGACAAGTCCTTACATGACTGAATAATACAATTTACAACATGGGTCTCAACAAGACCTTTTCATCAAACTACAAATATAGCTTTTAAGACCAACACCAGAAAGTCCTCAAGAAAGAGAACATATTTCAGAACCATCACAATGCCAACACTGCATTATACTCAGCAAAGCTAATGCTCCCCCTGAATCTGTGCAACCAAGCAATCTTTCCAAATGACTAAGGCTCCCCCTTAGTTTGTGCATCCCGAAAACTTCCACCAACAAATCATCAAGGCATCTTCATCAAAACATTAGAAACAGAATTATGAGAACTGGAACACCACCAGAGATACCAAACAGTATCAGAGATACCAAACAGCACTGCAGCTGTGCTGAAGAGAGCTGAACCAACCAAAAATTTTCAGCAATCAGTCATACGCGGTTTTATGTGCAGGAACTTGCGTATATACGCGACTGTGTTTCAGGAAACCCGCGTATCCCAAGACATCTTCTAAATTTCAACCAGATCTGATTCTTTGTGAGGCAAGGACAGTGTTCAGCTTCTTTCTGAGATATTTGAATGCTTCCCTAGACTACAGATGGATAGAACAATGTAGTTGTGTCTTCAAGCGTCACCCAATGGTGGTAGCATAAGCACATTAGTATCCAAGTCTTCAGATTCTTTGCAGCATCAATACATCCTTTCCATACCAGAACAACATCTTCACATAAGTGTCAAGCAATCATCCATGTGGTCCAACATCACCATGATCTTCAAGATTTAACATGAAGTAACATATGTAGGCAAAAAGATCTCTCAACCATAGTAACAAGCTCTGCATGAGCTATTCTTATCTCTGAATCATACGAATTCCAATTTTATCCAACAGATAAACTTCAGCAAGCAGTACAAACAACTTATTCAACGTCTCATCATCATAAAACATGTACCAAGCCATCATTATTTGAGCATGAGTACCACAATAACCAAGGAATAAGCAGTCATATTGCCAACAATGCAATCGTTAGTATTCAACCTGCTGCTCCCCCTAAACCAGTGCTCTTCCTTAACTTGTGCAATCTGAAACACCTTTAACAGCAAGTCATCAGCAACAATCTCTTCATGATCTGTCCTCATCTCTGAATTATAAGACTTTCATCTTGACAACGAATGCTCTTCATCATAAAGCAATCAGGCTTCATCCATAATCTTTAACAAAAATAACCAAGTATCATTTCATTAACATGAGTATAACCAGAATGATGCTAACAGTGCAATCATCAGCAGTCAGACTGATGCTCCCCCTGGACCTCTGCTCTAGATCTTTAGCTATCAGATAAATTCTCTTGTCATCAATGCATACGCGGCTGTGTCAGCTAGAAATCGCGTGTATACGCGACTTTGTTTCATAGAACACGCGTATATAAAGTGAAATATAGAAAATTTCACACTTTCCTCTTCTCCTTCAAATTTACCTTCTGTTCCTGTCTTTTTCACACCAGATGCTCTGTTAGAAATACATATAACCAGACTAATCAAATCAACCATGAGAGACATCATACATTGCTCCACCTGTGACGATACATTACTAGATCTCATAATGTATCTCACATCATTTCTGCAGTCAATCAAAGAAGTAAGCTTCAGAAGCGGATGACTGCAGTAGGGTCAGAATTCCCTACGTTTCTGATCGGTCCTCCTTCTTTTTCCAAATTTGCTTGAGCTTTCCAACTGTGTGCTGAAAGTTGTCCACTTTCCCAGATCTGTTCATCCTGCATTCTTTTTCTACATGTCCATATTTGTTACAAGCATAACATCTCATGTGGCCAGAGAAATAACCATAAGAATCATAATGAGTATTTCTATTCTTCCTCCTTTTACAATCAGCTGCTTTATGTCCATACTTGTTACATGAAAAACAATATCCCTTGAAGAAGCTAGAGTACCTTTCTGAGTAGAACTTGTTTGTTTGTGGCTGAAATGATCTGCTCCTGCAATTTGCTGCAACATGCCCATAATTATGACATTTAAAAAATTCAACGTTCTTGAATGAATTCTTTTGAGAATTCATAATTGTTGGTTGATCTTTTGTTTCTTTCAACACATCAAGTTTTGCATTGAGATCTTATGAATTTTTGGCACTTCCTTGTGAGCTAGATTCTCCTTTAACAGTTTCATGGAAACCAAGACCATGTTTGATAGCAGGAGACCTTTGATTACTCAGAATATTGTCCAGAATATTAGTACTCTCATGAAACCTCAACAGTTTTACCTTTTCTTCCAATTTACCTTTGAGAATGTTTACCTCAACCTCCAAGGCTTGACATTGCTTTGTCATGCTTTCTTCTTTTCTTCTTTCATCTTCAACTTGATCCTTCAGATTTAGGATCTCTTCTTTCAGCCAATTTTCGTTTTCTTCACATGTTTGTTCCAGCTCTTCATTCGTCTTATTTGATTTTTCCAGATCTTCTTTGAGAGAGATAATTTCTGCTTCAAGGCCTTCCTTTTCAAAGGATTGTAGAGGTTCCTTATTCTCCTTACTTGATGCTTCTAGCTCTGCTTGCAGAAAGATGATAGCAGCTTCAAGTCCTTCATTCTTCTTGCTTGTTTTTTCCAGATCTGCTTCTAGATCTTTAATTCGATTGGATGCATAAGTATGAAACCTTTGATACTTGTCCACCTGTTCATTTAGCATTTCTATTTGATCTTTCATTTGTGAGATCATCTCTTTATAGATAGTTTCTTGCTTATTGTATGAACTTGGTAGTTCTTCTTCTTTAATCTTGAGAGCTTCTTCTAGATCCACAACTTTACTTTCACTATCTTTACTATTGTTTGCACAAAGAAGAGTATTACAAGTGGCCTTCTCCTTTTTCTTCTTTGCCATGAGTGCTTGTAGATCTTCGTCGGAATCTGTTTCATATTCTTCAATTTTTGCTATACATGATTTCTGAGGTATCTCCTTTCCTTGAGTAACCTTATTCTTTTGCTTCTTAGCCATGAGCACTTTCAGATCTTGGTCAGAATCTTCTTCATCTTCACTGGACACTTCATCATCATCTTCTTTTGCATAATAACTCTTTCTCTTTTCAAATTGTTTCCCTTTACCGTGATTTTATCTATAAGGACATTTAGCAGCATAATGACCAACTTTTCCACACTCAAAATATTTGAAGGGAAGCTTACCTTTGAATCTTCCAGTGCCTAGTTGGAGCTTTCTCACGAAATTCGCTTCTTCTTCATCGGATATATAGCTGGATTCTTTGACAACTTCCTTTTCCTTTCCTTTTGTAGATGCCTTAAAAGCAGCTTCTCTTACTTGAGAAGGACCTCCTTGTCTCATTTCAAAATCAGTCAGAGTCCCATGTAATTGAACAATAGTAAGAGTTTGCAAATCTTGCCTTTCTTCAATAGCTGAAACTTTAGAGTCAAATTTTGAAGTCAATGATCTTAAGACCTTTCCACCAGAGTAGTATCAGCTATGGTTTCACCCAAATTTCTCATTCGATTTACAATATCATCCAGACGAAGAAAGAAACTGGCAACACTCTCATCACTATGCATCTTCAAATTTTCATATTCAATTCTAAGAGTTTGGAGTTTTGCACTTTTTTACCTTTGTGTCTCCTTCATAGCTTAGAATGATTTTGTCCCATATGTCTTTTGCCGAATGTAGCTGCATCACTTTAGCAAATTCTGATTCAGACATGCTTCCCAATAAGACATTCACTGCTTTGACATTGATTTCATACTTCTTTCTTTCAGCTGCATCAGTAGGAATACTTGCCGGGTATTGATAACCTTCTTCCACGATTGCCCATACATCTGCACCAAGACTTTGCAGATATGCTTTTGTACGTACCTTCCAGAATATCAGATTGCTTTCATTGAATAGAGGTGGCTTTATAGACATTACTCCTTCTTGACTTCCCATTGCGACGGATCTCCTTTAAGCGATCAAGCTTCTGCACAAGGATCTCCTTTGATACCAATTGTTGGGAAAAATACTGAGAGGGGGGGTGAATCAGTATTTACTGTACATTCAAAACTTTTACTTTTTCATTCCTTAAAACCCATACGCTACTTTCCTTCAGTAAACTAGCGTATATACGCGGATCTCCTTTATGAAACTAGCGTATACACAGAGATCTAGATATGTCATTAAATCTTCACTCTTATTATTCCATCATTCATTCATCAGATGTTTAATAAACAGTAAACATGTGCAGTAAGAACAGAATAAGCCATCACACAAAGCATCACACATGAACACCAGAATTTTTAGGTGGAAACCCAAATCGGGAGAAAACCACCGCTGCAGTTGCTCAGCCTTCAATATTTTATTATAGAGAAAACATCTTACAACATATGTGCTGGCGCAGACTTGACCAGCACGCAGGCACCCACCTGCGCTCGTTTACCAGCCTCTCCTGGAAGGGAGCTCCAACCCCCTGACTCGTTTACCAGCCTCACCTGGAAGGGAGCTACGACCCCCTGATCTCGTTTACCAGCCTCTCCTGGAAGGGAGCTACAACCCCCTGACTGAAGGCTACAACCCTCAGCACCACCTTGGACCACGTTTCATCAATTTTCACACCGGATCCAACCACTTCAATAGAACACAACTTGCAGGCCACAATTCATCATTTCATCATATTTTCATACTGGACCCTTTCCATACTTTTAAGCACAAACATACGTCATCAACAGATACATATCAACACAGATCAGATAGCAGAAACACAGCAGAACAGATCAGATATTTCATACCCCTTGCTTCAGCAAACCCTAGTTTGCATACGCGCTTTTACTTCACTGATGTCGCGTATATACGCGCTTCCGTCCACACAAACCAGCGTATACCTCAGTGTATATTTTATTGCGCATACGCGCTTTCTCTTCGCTGAAGCCGCGTATATACGCGCTTCCTCCGCGACGAAGTAGCGTATAGATCTTCAATTATTACAGAGCAGCATACTTCATCAGATCAGTTTAGATCTACCCTTTTGCTTCAGACAGATGTTCGCCTAGATGCTCGCCTCATCACAGATCTAAGCCTTCCATAATCAGATCTAGAAAATACAAGAGAAATTCAGATCTAGATCCCCTTCTTCATCATTGGTGCATCATACATTCAGATTTATCATTCAAGTGTAACCCTTTCCATTCAGATATACTTCAGAGAGAAGTATTCATTCAAGCTCATACATCTTGCACCCACACTCATGATTTGCACAATGAATTTCTTCTCCTTATATAGGTTTTCCTTTTTCAATACCATGAGCCCCTTTTTCAATACCATGGGACAAAACAATACCATGAGCCCACAACTACCTGGACGGGGTCAATTAGGCGGATCATTACCCAATACAATGGGTCAATACCATGGTGGTTACCCTTGGTTTTGCACTTTTTGAGCGCTTTTGCCCATACGCGACTTGGAACGTTCCTTTTCGCGTGCATACGCGACTTCCCCTAGGCAAATCCGCGTATACAAAGAGACATACTCTTTTCATCATATTTTGAGCACATTCTGAATTCCTTTCTTCATTGCCTTTTGTACACACTGTAGATACATCATATTTTCTTCATCAGGAACATATTCTCTCAAGCACAATTTCATCAAGAGGGTTGCCTTTCAAGTACAACACCCAGCATCATATCATCAATAAACATCATATCACATCAGATTTACATCATTTACTAAGTCCATCAAGACAAGCATAACTTCATCAGGTGGATTGCCATCAAGGACAACACATGTCAACAGTCGCATGTCTTCATCTTCATTCAGTGGGTTGCCATCAAGGACAACATTCTGCATCATATTTCCAACAAGATCTCAAAAGTCTGTAATACTCTGTTTCTGAAGTATTTTTCCTTTAATGAAAGAAGTCCAACTTCATTGCATGGTTTGAGGCAATCTTGAGGAGATTTGTATGCTAATCCAGTGGTAGAGGGCCCCTACTACCCGAGAAGCTCTATTCATATTGCTTAGATAAGTAACTTTAGCTTTGTTTCATTACTAATTCAAGCAGCTTTTTGAACTCTATGTTTTATGCTAACTCACATTGAATGTTACAGCCAGTCTTATTCTTATGAATTGTTCCAAAATATCACTAACACTGAATAAAATATAGCTGTAATATTTTAGAGATTAGTTTCATTTTAGTTCAGCTGTAATACTCCTGAGGTTACTTGCACTCTATTTAAGTTATGTTCATTGTATTTCAAGTTTGATTGATTGCATTCTAATTCAGTTCTCTTTAATGTATTTTAAGTTTTATTAGTTAGTTGTATTCTAGTTCTGTTCCATTAGACTTCAAGGCCTTGATTATTTACAAACTAATCTTGTTATTAATCTCTTCCAACACATCATCATATGGACAGGAATTAGTGATATCAGTTCGAGGCCTTGACTATTCTACAATTTCTTATAATTTTACAAATAGCCTTTTTTTCAAAACTATTCCAAAATATTTCTAACTCTCGAATGAGGATTAGTAGTGACAATTTGAGTTGCAGGATGGATTAATTTCAATATCATAATTTAATTTAGAATAGGGTTCCTTACTATGCTACAGATAATCTTTTCCAATTGTGTTCCAACAAATTTCTAACCATGGATGAGATTTTTGTGATATTGTAAGTTGTTGTTTACTTAGAAGAACCTCATTTCATTAAGCTTATCCTTTTCTCAAGCTATTCCAAGATACTTCTAATGAAATGAATTGGATTGAGTCTATGTTATGATTTATTTTTCTTGTCAAGTTTTGCAATTTGTAAGTTAGCATTCTCTGTTCTTAGGTGTCATACATAGTCTAGATTTTACTCTGTTTTTAGAGTAACTAATAACTCCTCTTTTCCAAACAACTTACTTTCCTCTTAGCATAAAAACACAAAACCCAAAAACACCAAAAAAACACTAAACACAACGAAGTAGGAAGCAAATACCTAGGCACATATAGTGCACTTCACTTCAACAGTTTACTAGCCCTGGTTGACAATTTATGACATCAACTTAGGAACACTAGGTTGAGCAGACATTTTGGCGCCATTTCCAGGGAAGTGTAACTAGGTAGCCTTGTTTCTTACCTCCCAAAAACAATGACATGCGTAGAGAAAGAGACTCAAGGGGTAGATTCATAAGAAGCAGAAGCTTGATTCCTAGAACACCACTTGTTCCACCAAGACCAAGAAGCAGCACACCTCCAACTCAAACCTGCATTCCATCCTATACTGATCACAGACTTCTAGAAGGCTTAAGATCAGATATTCCATTAGAAATACCTTCCACTTCATCCACTGAACCTGTTTTAGAAGAAGATTCAAAGACCCCTGCTAGAGACGCAAACTTTTCCACTTCCACAGAAGAATCAACTATGGTAGAAGAAGGGGGAGGAGGAGTATTTAATGGAGGTAGAGGTGCAGAAGGAGGCAGAGGAAGAGGTATAAGGGAAATGGGAAGCTCTTTTAGGTTTCCTATAGTAGATGAAGAAACCAATGCAACTATGAAAAAAATTTCACGCTCTGTCCTTCCAAACTTTTATGGACTCAAAAATGAAGATCCTGAAACCTTCCTATTTGAATTTGAAGTCCTATGTAGAACCTATGATTACTTACAAGATGCTAAAAAACTTAAAATATTTCCTTCAACATTGAAAGGAGCAGCATTAAAATGGTTTATGAGTTTGATCAGCAGTTCTATTAAGACATGGGAAGACATGAAACATGCATTTCTAGAGAGGTATTTGGATTATTGTATGCCAGTCAACCATAAGGAGGAAGTGTTTAAAATGTTACAAAAAGAGGATGAAAATTTGGAAGATTTGTTGGAGAGGTTTAACTATAGCATCAAGGGGGAAAAAATGGAAAACTTAGACCAAGATACTTTGAAAGCTCTCTTGTTGAAGACAATTAGGGATGAATGGTTAGATATCCTTAACATGATGGGAAAAGGGGATATATCTCAGCTCACATTACCTGAAATAGCTGAATTATGTATCAACCTTTCAAGAGGGAAATCTAAAACTGTAAAAGGACCAAGAGACCCTGCTCTTGCAAGGGAAAGTAAGTCTGCTTCTGGGATAGTGAGTAGGGCAGAAATAGGACATATTCTTGATGAATTCAAATATGAAATTTTATGGAGTCTTAGTGAACAAATAGACACCCTTAAATTATAAAACAAGAAAAAAGCTAAATCTGATGCCTTAGCAATCTTTTGTCCCAAATGTAGAAAGAAGCATGCCTTGAGAGAGTGCCCTTTGGATGTAAAAATAGTAGAGACTTGTGTAATCTTTTCAGAAAAACATGAGACCAAGAGTTGTCCTTCACTTCCTGGTCTTAAAGTTGTCTTTCAAGAAGAAACTCCTACAAATTCCATAGAATCTCTCAATTTTGTTTCTAGAAGGCCTTGGCAAGGACCTCAAACACAAGGATTCCATGATCAACTGTATAATCAACCCCCACCAAATTGGAATTCTTGGCAGCAACCTTGGCCCCAATTCCAAAATCAATCTCAAACCTGGGCACAAGGAGCACAAAATCCCTATGGAAGATACTCTCAGTACTATCAATATCCACCATATCCACATTTCCCTCCTCAATAGAATTTTCAATAAAATCCTCAACAAAATCCTCAAAATCCATAACATCAAAATCCACCACTTCCATTACCATTTCCTCAGAAAACAAATCAGTAACCTGCTCAACCCATACCAAACCCCAACAATAAAAATCCTCAGAACACATACATGATAGAAGGCCAACAGTTTTCAACTTATTTGATTACTCCTTTAGACCTTAGTGATGTTCAACTTGGGTCTGGAAGAATACTTGAAAAGAAGAAACCTTCTGTAATCATACAAGAACAAAACAACTCTGAGGAAGATTATCTACTGGTGAATAAAATTATTAAAGAGAACACACCCTTCCAAGACCCAAACATTGAAAAATCAAACAAAAAGAGCCAATAATTTCAACTCCTATATTAGAGCAGCCATCAACATCCACCTCTACACCTCCTTTTCCAGAAAGATTAAAAATTGATAAGGGTGTAGAAAAACAAATTATGGTGCCTAATTAAGATTTCCTAGATGAGCTAAGAAATGTTTGTATTAAGATCCCATTATTACAAGCTATCAAGGAAATTCCAATCTTAGCAAAGACAATAAAGGAGTTGAGCATGAAGAAAACAGGAAAAAGAATAAGAGCGACAAAGAAAATTGAACTGGCAGGAAAAATAGCAGATATCATGATGGGTAAGATTGCCATTCAAAAGTCTCTAGGCCCAGGAAATCTAGTTGTTAAAATACACATCAATGGAACTGAGATCCAAAACACACTTATTGATTTAGGAGCAGCAATCAATATCACGACTAGAAAAATCATGGATAAACTGAAACTTCCTAATATTCTTTTTACACCCGTATTATTACAATTAGCAGAGAGATCTATGATCAAACCTGATGGGGTAATAGAAGACATTCCAGTGTCCCTATATTCTTGGGAGTATCCTATGGATTTTATGATCCTAACCCCTAAAAATAATCTAGGAGGGCATCCTATTATATTAGGAAGACCTTGGTTAGCTACAGCTGATGCTTTCATTAGTTGTAGATCCGGTGATATGTACATATCTGATGGTAGTTCAACCAAGAAATTTACCTTGTATCCTCCAACAAAGACAATTCCAGAATTAGATGATACTCAATGGATAGAGGATGAAGAAGACTTACAACCTCTCTTCACAATTTCAGAAATTAGTGAAGATAGCCAGATTCTAAATACCTTAGAAAATTTTGAATCCTCTTCGGAATACAAACATGAAAAATTTCAAGAAGAATCCAACATTGAGTTTTTATCATCAAGACAGATGTCTCTTTATTCCATAGATAAATTTGACAGTACTACAATTGAGATATTTCCAGGCAAAAATTTAAACATAAACAAGAACCTAGAGAAATCTCAACAAGAAGAGCTAGTCAAGATATTATAGAGACATTCTTCTGCATATTCATGGGTGTACACTGATATGAAAGGGATAAGCCCTAAGACTTGCACTCATCACATCTACATAGAGGAAAATTGTAAACCAATCAGACAACCTCAAAGATGGATGAATCCAAATCTTAGGGAGATTGTTAAGGAAGAATTGCAGAAATGGTTAAATGTCAACTTTATCTATCCCATTTCAGATAGTCAGTGGGTTTCTCCTTTGGTAATTGTTCCAAAGAAAAATGGTAAATGGAGGGTATGTATTGACTACCGGGAATTAAAAAAAGCTACTCTTAAGGATCATTTTCCCCTACCTTTCATAGATCAGGTATTAGATACATTAGCTGGAAAAAAGTACTTCTCATTTTTAGATGGGTTTAGTGGTTATAACCAAATTCAAGTAGCACTTGAAGATCAAGACAAAACCACATTTACTTGTCCTCGGGGTACCTATGCTTACCGAGTATTTCCATTTGGACTATGCAATGCACTTGCAACATTTAAAAGGGCAGTACTAGGAATTTTTTTAGATCTAATACATGATTGTGTAGAGGTATATATGGATGATTTCACAGTTTATGGAAATACATTTGAAGAAGCCTTAGCAAACTTGGAAAATTTTTTAAAGAGATGTAAAGAAGAAAATCTTTCACTAAGTCATGAGAAGTGTTTTATGATGTTTACTGAAGGAATTGTTTTGGGGCATCACATTTCAGGGGATGGGATTAGAGTTGATGAGTCAAAAGTTGAAGTCATCTCTAACTTATCTGTTCCAAGTTGTCAAAAAGATGTTAGAAGTTTTCTAGGATTTACATGATATTATCGAAGGTTTATAGAAAACTTCACCAAGATAGCATCTCCACTTTTCAAATTACTTACCAAGGACTGTGAATTCAAGTGGAATCTTGATTGCCAGTTAGCCTTTGAGACCCTGAAAACAAAAATTTCTAAAGCACCTATTTTAAGGGGACCTAACTAGAAGTTACCTTTTCATATTTCAACAGATGCCTCAGATACAGCTCTAGGAGCAGTATTGGGACAAAAATACCTGATTCCTTATGTCATCTACTATACAGGTAAAAATTTGACTCCTTCAGAGTTAAATTATACTGTAACTAAAAAAGAGTTTTTAGTTGTTGTTCATGCCATAAACAAATTTAGACACTATATAACAGGCTATGAAACTTTTTTTCACACAGATCACTCTGCAATTAGATATCTAATGAACAAATCAATTACTAATGGCAGAGCCATAACATGGTTGTTCTTTTACAAGAATTCAACATCACCATTCTAGATAGGCCTGGGAAAAAAAATACAGTATTTGATTTCCTGTATTTGATTTCCTGTATTCCTCAGGAAATCAAATACTGAAAATCAAATACTGGAAATCAAATAGATTTCTAGATAGGATTTCCTGAGGGGTGTTTTCTAGATAGTGAATTTTATTTTTGAGGATATTTTTACTCGTTTTGGTGTCCCAAGGAAAATTTTTATAGATCAAGGAGCTCAATTCACATCAAGGCTAGTGGAACAAATGATGGAGAGGTACAAAATTAGACACAGAAAATATACTCCCTATCATCCACAAGAAAATGGTCAAGTGGAATCTACTAATAAGGTTATTGAAGGGATCCTAACAAAGACTATCCATTTACATAGAAGGGATTGAGTAGACAGGCTTCCTGAAGCCTTGTGGGCCTATAGAACTACATGGAGAAGCACAACAGGTCATACTCCTTATGAAATTGTTTATGGAAAACAAGTTTTGTTTCCCATAGAGTTTCAGATTCAAACTTTTAAAATGGCAGTTCAGCTAGGACTTGATCTAACAGAGGCACAAAAGCACAGATTGGAGCAGATTAATGAATTGGATGAGATCAGACAGGATGCAGTCTGGAGAACAAATATGTCCAGCAGCAAAGGACTAGATGGCATGATAAGTACATAAAGGAAAATAAATTCAAAGAAGGTTATTGGGCCCTCTTGTTTGATTCAAAGTTCAAATATTTTCAAGGTAAATTCCAAACACATTGGCTTGGGCCATATGAAATTGTGAAATTTTTTGATAATGGAGCAATATAAATCAGGACAATAGATGAAGAAGAGGTTACTTTTCTTGTAAATGGTCATAGATTGAAGCTGTATCATAAGCCACTTTCAAGAGAAAAAATTGTCAAGAGATTCCAAGAGAACAATGATGTGAAGTTAATGAAGAAGAATCCTTCTTCTTCATCAACTTAATTGTATTTTTTGAAATCAGATGATGAAAAATAATAATAATAATAATAATAAATAAAGTATAAACATGAAAACTAATCTTTGATTAGCATGTTTATACAAAAAAGATAAGGTGAAAATCAGAATCCTTCTGACACTTTACCTTTTCAAAATTGTTCTTTTTCCTACAAGCAGCTATCATAAAATCATAAGTGATCACATTCCAATTATGATCCATTTCACTCCATTCATTCATAACTCATTCACTCCATTCATTCATATCTCATTCACTCCATCTCATTTCCATCTCAGATTTCTAAATTTGATCTCTTTCTGCAAATTGAGTATTACAAACCATAAGTTGCAGACCACTTTTTATGCCACTTCACATTGGTGATTCATTCCATTCCATTATATTCCACTTCATTCATACTCCATTCCACCATATTTCATGATCCATGATTAATCCATTTCATATTACACTCCATCCATGTTTCAAATCATTTCATTTCATGTCTCAAAGCTCCTACAGGTATATTCTGCAGCCAGACATTCTGCAGCCAGATACCCTACAGGAAACTATCCAGCAACCACTTGTTCAGAAGCAAATTGACCCTACACACCTATGTCAACAAGAAAAATCAAATGGATTATGAAGACTAGAGAATTAATGATTTTCAAAGGAGGACAAATCATATTAAAACCACAAAAATTAAAGGAAAGGCTAAGGTAAAGTTGTGAAATTATTATGATGACAGATTATGAAAGTCATAGTATAGTTAAGTCATGTATGATTCATAAAGTTATTTTAATTATTCGTGTTGATCAAGCCTATTAAACTTATCATAAAAACTTTGGACAAAATCCCTTCCATTCCGCCACACCAAACCATCATTTATTAAAAATTAACGGTTAGTATTGAAGTGTTCTATTCAGTCATGTCACTAATCCGAAGTATTCAGTGATGATTTTGAATTTCTCACGAGATTTTTTTTCTGCGGTCTTTTCTTTCATGATAGCTCTCAAACTCATTAATTCGTGTGAATCACCTTCACCGTATTTCACTCATCCCATAACCACTTCATACCATCTTTCCGTAGCTAATTCCTATTACATAAATAGAGAAAACATCTTTGGGGTAAAAACAACTCTCTACAGCCATTGTTACCGTGAACAGAAGAACAACAAATTGAAGGTTGAGAAAAGAAGCCATGGGTCTCATTGTAAGGTACGAACTAGTCGAAACCAACTACTTAGAGGGTTACCCACAGATTAGAGAAATGCTATAGCAGGTTGGGTGGTTACAGTTTTTGGAAAAGTTCAATGGTTTTCATAAGGAAGTAACCAAGACATTTTCACGGTCCTTCAATGGAGCAGAGGTTGAAATAGGAGATGTCAAGTTCACTATTACAGAATCATTCATTGCAGAAGCAGCAGAATTACCAAGGCAAGGTGAACGATGGTTCAAAAACAAGGAATTTCACAATGAGGCATCGAGGCAGATGCTCAAAACGCCAGGTATGGATATTTCAGTTTTTAAGAAGGGCATCCCTAGCTCAGCATTGAAGAATAAATGGCGAAATATGTTACTCATTTTGAAAAAGTTTATAACTTGTGAGGGAAGGTTTGGTACCCTATATGTTTATCATATTCGGCTTATGATGCATTTATTAGATGAAGAAATCAATTTACCCTTCTTATTACTTCATAGCAAAAAGAGAATATCCTCTAATGTCCAAAAGAGGGTTCAATTCTTGGAAACCACTTTGTATCACCATAGCCTAGTTAAAATCCTAATTGAACATCATTTGAGAAAGGTGGGAGACAATTGGGATGAGTTCCTAGTGAGGAATAACTTTGAAGAACCCAAGGAATCTCCATCTGAAGGCAAACTTGTAAGAAGAAGCAGGAGAGGGAAAATTTCCAAATCTGTTGAAATTAAAACTGGTAAGTCTATACAAGAGGACAGTGAGGAGATTATTTTTGAGAAATTGGCTAAAATTAAGAAACATCTTAAAAAGGAGAAGATAATAAGAAAATATGCCAAGGAGAGAGGTGAGGGACCATCTAAACTAAGACAAAGCCATAGGCTTAGAGGCATATTGAAGAAGACAGAAGTTAAGTAGACAGGCATCATAAACATTGAAGATGAAGAGACACCAGCTGATAAATCTCCTGAATACCAGTACGAAGAAGAATTTGATGAAGAAAATCCAGAGATAGACCCAGCACAACAACAAATCTATAATTATGTTGAGACATTAGAAAGGAGAGCCTCGGAAAGCATAAGAAGAATTCCTAGCCCACCAGGATCTGCAATTGAAGTACTAAGAATAGATAAATATGAACTGGAAGTACTGAATAGGCACATAAAAAATGAAAATGAAATTCTTAGGGAACAAGTCAAGCTAAAGAGTAACATGAACACAACTCTCTCTCTGCAATTGGAAAAACTGTACAAGGCTAATGAAAAGCTGAAAGAGAAAAACAAAAAGTTGAGTAGAGCACTTATAAACCTGAGATTCAAATTGTTCATAAGGAAGCCTAGGAGGTCATTGAACATCAGACAAAGCTGAAAAAGGAAGTTGGATGTCCTAGCAGAAGTTTTAGAATACATGGATTAATTGCATGAGGACATGCAAAAGCTTTGCAGTGGGGGTATGTTGAGCCCCAAAGATGTCCTTTTCTTTCACCAAATTTCACTTCATTTCCTTTGTCCTTTATCAGTTGCAGACTTAAAATATCAATAAGATTAATTAAAGTCACTTTAGGAATGCATATAATGATTGACTTGCTATATTTTTCGTGGTTTTGTTGTTGTAGTAATTTTTTACTAGACTCAGCTACAGAATGTAGCCATTCTGTAGCCAATCGCCTATTCCGCAACTATCTTCATGTTCACACAAGTTACAGGTGTCACTTTAAGAAAAAACACGTATGGTTGAATTCCAAACCTCATCTACATCCTTTCTTGTCCTCTACGAAGTCTAAGTAAAAGTCTCCAAGTGGTTATGCACATGGAAGAAATCAAAATTAAGAGGTATACTTCTACCGGGACAAGAACTCTACAGATGTCTTCAACAAAAGTACGAGGCTTCCACAAGAGTTCTAATTTGATTTTAACTGGGAAAGACACTTATACCTATTTCTTCTCAAGGGTAGTTATGTATTTCTCTTATAAGAATGACTCAGGAGACCGAAAGAAAGCTAGCTAGATTGATGTTTTGTGGTTAGATCTCAAAAGTCCGTAATACTCTGTTTCTGAAGTATTTTTCCTTTAATGAAAGAATTCCAGCTTCATTGCATGGTTTGAGGCAATCTTGAGGATATTTGTATGCTAATATGATGGTAGAGAGCCCCCACTTCCCGAGAAGCTCTGTGCATATTTATTAGATAAGTAACTTTAGCTTTGTTTCATTCCTAATTCAAGCAGCTTTTTGAACTCTATGTTTTATGCTAACTTACATTGAATGTTACAGCCAATCTTATTCTTATGAATTGTTCCAAAATATCACTAACACTGAATGAAATATAGCTGTAATATTTTAGATATTAGTTTCATTTTAGTTCAATTGTAATACTCTGGAGGTTAATTGCACTCTAGTTAAGTTTTGTTCACTGTATTTCAAGTTTGATTGATTGCATTCTAGTTCAGTTCTGTTTAATGTATTTTAAGTTTTATTAGTTAGTTGTATTCTAGTTCTATTCCATTAGACTTCAAGGCCTTCATTATTTACAAACTAATCTTGTTATTAATCTCTTCCAACACATCATCATATGGACAGGAATTAGTGATATCAGTTCGAGGCCTTGACTGTTCTGAAATTTCTTATAATTTTACAAATAGCCTCTTTTTCAAAACTATTCCAAAATATTTATAACTCTTGAATGAGGCTTAGCAGTGACAATTTGAGTTGCAGAATGGATTAATTTCAGTATCATAAGTTAATTTAGAGTAGGGTTCCTTACTATGCTACAGATAATCTTTTCCAATTGTATTCCAACAAATTTCTAACCATGGATGAGATTTTTGTGATATTGTAAGTTGTTGTTTACTTAGAAGAACCTCATTGCATTAAGCTTATCCTTTTCTCAAGCTATTCCAACATAATTCTAATGAAATGAATTGGATTGAGTCTATGTTATGAGTTATTTTTATTGTCAAGTTTTGCAATTTGTAAGTTAGCATTCTCTATTCTTAGGTGTCATACATAGTCTAGATTTTACTCTGTTTTTAGAGTGACTAATAACTCCTCTTTGCCAAACAACTTACTTTCCTCTTAGCATAAAAACGCAAAACCCAAAAACACCAGAAAAACACTAAACACAACGAAGTAGGAAGAAAATACATATGCACATATAGTGCACTTCAATTCAACATTTTACTAGCCCTGGTTGACAATTTATGACATCAAATTAGGAACACTAGGTTGAGCAGACACTTATGAGGTCTGAAACATCTCACACACACCCGAGAATCACTGTTACAATCTTCTGCATCACTGAACCATCAAGTATACAGATCTCGATCGTGCCATAAGGAGCTAGAACTGAGAAATAATCAAGTCAAAGGGCAATAAAGGGTCCCTTTGCCTGATCTGAGGCATCGAACAGGAGTGGAAGCTAGAACCATGGTACACCGCCCTCTAGACTTGTCTTCTGGAATGAATAAGATGATGTTGACAAAAGGAGGTTTGCCATAGGTGAGGCAATTTGGAATCCTTGAATAAAGCACGAGGGATAATAGTAGAGCGACTGATAGAATAACACTAGGGATGATGATGGAATGTGGGGTGCTGAGTAGCGGGCTTACGACTTCCCTTGTTAGAGCATAAAGGGCATGGATGACCTGGTAGCTATTGACTCAAATCTGGAGGGGATAGGGGACAATATGACTGGAGAAAAAAATGTGTAACATGAGAGAGGTACAAAGTGATGAAGGATAGAATACTGTGGAAGGAGACAAAAGGAACTTGAGACAAACTCCATGGATGTGATGATGAATCAACTCAAATGCTCTAAACAAGAGCAGCTCGATGATGCTACCACATAGAATAGGCCTGGTGGGGACCATAAAAAAATGAGTAAAAGATGATTACTCATGATGAAAATCATCATGATCATCGACAAGTATGAAGGAAAAGTGCTGCCCCAATTACAAGTTTTGCAAGTGAAGAAATTCAATTTTGAGAAGCGGTGAAGTGACCCTTCTTGGAAAAAATCTTCTGGGTGAAGTATCAAATCACCAAAAAAATAAAGGATACCCATTTGATTTCTTTTTTAGATATTTCCAACGGTGCTTACAGTTCGTCAAACTGAGCTACCGTTTGGTCGTAATTGGCGAAATAAAAATTGTGGTTTTTCTTTTAATAAGGAAATTTCCCTCCAATTTGATTCATTTACAAGTGTAGTTGTGGTGAATGTGGAGAGGAGGAAAAGGCCATAAACCTTGCGATGATTGGTGAGACTTGGTATTGCACCAAAAGTGCTGCAACTCCTAGGGGCTGCCCTACTTTACTTTATCAACCCGAGGTTTGTACAAACTTTGAGGTGGCAGTGTTATATACACAGCAAATGCATTTTGTTCATGTCATCCTCTTCTATTTTATGAAATGGTGCTATTTAAATTATCAGAACATCCGGAAATAAAATTACTGGAAGGAAATGATAGAAAGGAAATTAAACTAAAGTGCTAAAAAGAAATGAAAATAATTAACTAATTTAATTGGAAAAAAGGGAAATGACTGAAATGAAACTAAGCTAACTTGCTGAAAATAAATGGCAGAAAGGAAACTAATTCTAAACCACACTTAAACTGGCCAAATAGCTAATATGCATTCTACTTATCCTATGATCTACCTACGATGCTCTTATCCATGCAACTAAACTATCCATGACTTAATTCTAACTAAAAATAGTTAATTTGCATCTTGGAGGAAGAACAAGGGATAAAAAAGGCTAATGGGAGGTTCAACACATGAAACGAGGTTTGGAGGCGGAATGAGGGGGTTTAAAACCTTATAAAACTTGATTATATTGTGAGAAATTTATTTGGAGTGGACATAACAAAAAAAAGACTTAGAAGCGGAAAGAGGGGGTTTAAAACCTTATTAGAACCTTATTATAGTGCAAAAAGGATTTGGAACGAAAAGAAATCAAGAGTGATGTGGCAGAATGTGATGGAGGTAAAATTTGCGACGTGCAATGTCGCAATCACAACTTCACAAGTTTAAATGGATGGAAGTAAGGATTTAACGGGAATAAATTGAAATGTGCGAAGTGAGATGTGCGCTGCGAGAAAAGTTGTGGGCTGTGATGTGCGATATGAAATGAACTGTGGGATGTGATTTGCGATACCACAATCACAAGAACAAGCGGTAAGCGTTATGGGTAAGATCTAAAGGATTCAAACTGCAATTAACGTGGCGGTGGCACCGTGGTAGAGTTATCACATTGGCGGAAATAAGAGATAAGTGTTATGCAAAAAGCTAAATGATGCGATTTGCGATTTGCGCGATCACAATATCACAATTGGCCAGAACAAGCAGTAAGTGTTTAAAGGTAAGAGTTGAATGTTGCGATTTGCGAAATGTGATGTACCGTGGCAGGAATTTCGAGGAGAAATGTGGAGGTCATTTTTTAATGGTTTTTCAAGCATTTTGCGTTAAAACAAGTTAGGCGACGATGATCGATAGAACAAAGGAATCTGGTGGGAAATCGATAAAGGAGAGTGGAAAGTCTTCAAGGAAAAAGGTAAGCAGTACGAAGTGAGATTGCAATGTACGCATTATCGCGATCGGCGAGATGAGCGGTAAGTGTTACGGGAACATCCTAAACAATGTGCAGTGCCAAATGTGAAGTACGGTAGTAGGGATTTCAAGGATGAAAGGCGGAAGCATGTTTCAATGGTTTTTTCAATTCTTTAGTGTTAAAAAGTTAAAGGTGATCATTTATAAGAAAAAAATAAATAAGGCTTTGAAGGGCTAAGTGTGTTAGGAAAAAAAAGGTAAGTGCATTGGTTAAAGTGAGAACTAAAGGATGGAAATGGAAACGTAAGAGCAGTGCTCAGAAGTGAAGCACACCTGCAGATTTATGCACAAGAGACAAGCAGAAATGCAGGGTGAAATAGTGAAGGAAAGGATTGGACTTGGTAAATACAAATTCCTCGCCAAACTCGAACAGAAAGAAATTTTGACCTATGGGGAGGTCTGCCTGAATGAAAATTTATTGGCAGAGATGAGAGGGGAGAGACTTAACCACAGTTTTTGAGTTTTTCCTCTATTTCACTATGCATAAGCAATTGAAACTACAACGACACAAGAAATAAATAGCAATGAAACTTATCAAAATATTATCTAACTTAAATGGCAAAAGAAGAACTAGCTAAATGACAGAAAGGGAAAGATAAGAACAACAGAGAAGCTAAGGCACATGGATTGGGCCCTAACCCACGAGCCTAGCCCTCTGAACTTAAATCAATCAAATGGAATCACTCTACTAATTTCATAAATGAATAACTGCATACATCTCTGAAATTTTG
This sequence comes from Pinus albicaulis, assembly GCA_034641835.2. Lineage (NCBI taxonomy): Eukaryota > Viridiplantae > Streptophyta > Pinopsida > Pinales > Pinaceae > Pinus > Pinus albicaulis. The sequence goes on along the minus strand of CM076580.1, from coordinate 1,014,362,701 downwards.
ATCCCTGAAAAAAACAAAAATTTCAATAGCTCATAGCAATAGTTCTGAATGGAATCGAGACTGGAATAAACTAACTCTTCCTAGCTCTCGCTACCAACAACTCCCTTTAAAATAGTGATTGAGTACACTTTGACTCTAAGTAAGCATAGATTGAGTTCCCTTTGTCTTCATTTGCTTGGCTTCCTCTTGGAATTAGAATTGCTTGGAGAGAATCTTTGGGATCCTTCAGCTATCTTTGAGGGTGGAAAATCCTCCTATATTTTCTCCTTGTTGCCTCCTCCAAGTATTTATGATAAATTCTTTATGAAAGTACTTAATAAATCATTATTTTCTACACTCGACCTTATATTAGGCACTCGGAGTATGTTATCCTTAATCACCACCTACACTAGCATCTAAAACCCAAATAATACTAAAAATTCAAGAAAAATAGATCTAAGAAGGCAAAAAGGTGACTATTAACTCCTCCAAATATGTCTAATGATGGAACTCATCATCACCCCCCTACTGAATGTTTGCTCATCCTCTAAGAAATTGATCCTCCCCCTTCATTTCCTTCAAAACTTTTACAGCCCCCCTGAGTTCCTAAGGAAGAAGTGTGGGAGTTTCCCCAAGGGGGTAAAATCCATCATTCTTTTATGCATTCTCCCATTCTCTCTCTTATACATCTGTGTCCTCTTCATCAGAAAGCCGCAACAACAAAGGTGGCCTGAGATTTAGTCCCAACCATCAAATGTTTTTGGCCTACATGGCCCTTTTATATAATGGTTCTCTTTCCAATGCACCCCTCAGTCTTTCTGAAGTATGATACTTCCCGTTCTTGAGGCTATGTCAGAGGTTGTTCCATCTCCACTGGATGGCCATAATGAACTCCTCTTCTATTTTCCTAGAAACATCATCAAAGTGGCCTATCACCTGATTTTGAGTCTGAAGGTAGCTTTCAACCAATGCAGGGTCCTTTTCAATCTCTCGATGGTTAAAGATGACTCCTCTTGGGCTGAACACTTCTAGTTTGAGATATAAGGGTTCTCTATTTCTTCTTCCCTTTACCTTCCATATCTCTTTGGCTCTATTTTCCTCATTCATCCAAGATGCTAGAGCCATTAATTGCATATCTCCCATTGTAGGATTGGGGTCCAAAAGCTCCAGATTTTCCAACACCAAGTTATGCATATAAAACTCTGCCATCTTTGCTTAATCAGCTATGTTGGCTTGTTTGTATAACTTCATGAATTGCCTGCAATATTGGAAAGGGAGTGATCCACGGGAGGCTAGATTGTTAATTTTAAATAGAATCCATTGTTATTTTAGGCACACAACATATGATTCATAGGGGAATCTGTGTTGAAGGCCTTCTATGCATATCTCTTCCACGATGGCTACTTGCTCCTCTTTTTGCTGCAATTACTACTTTAGCACTACATTCTCTGCCTGTGTCTTCTGCAGCTTCTCCTTCAGAGATATTTCTTTGATGCTTTCCTCCCCCCTTGGAAATTCTTCAATGATGATTGGGCTTAGGGGAGAATTTTCTGGCTTTCTTTGATTCTTGTCAGGTCAGAAATACCTAAAGTTTTTCCTTTTTCTTTTTGCCCTCGGAGGATTCATGGTGGAAAATATCTTTTTGTAGTGAGGGGATGTGACAATGGGTTGTGAGTCTGTGTCTCGCCCACTTTCTGTTATCCCTATGACCTCTATGACCATCTCTTATGTCTTGCTTTGGCCCTTTTTCTCTCTCTCTTCTTCTTCTGGTTCTTCTTCTTCTTCTTTCTGGTTCTTCTGCTTCTTCTTCCCGATTCTTCTTCTTCAAGTGCCACATGCTTCCATCAGTCCTCTCCCTCTAAAAATTCTCAGTTCACTAGTTTGGATGAGATAACATCTCCTTTTATTAGATGAAGTTGCTAAATTTGGAGTGCCAATATAACTGCACCCAACTCCAGTTCTGTCGTAGACAATTATTTCCTCCTCCCTGTTAATTCAGGATGGACTGTGCATTTTCCTCCCCTCGTTCTCCTCTACTCCACTGGTTTAAAATTTTTCTTTTGCATGCCTAGGTGGTGTGTACTTCGAGCTTTATTCTAGTCATACCTCATGGTGGTGGCCGATTTAACTGGCCACCTTTATTACCCTCAAACTCTAAGTCTGCAAATTAATTATCTGGCTATTATGAATGCGTAGCAAGGGGTGAGAGCTTATACCTAATTTTACCTATTGTTTCCAAGGTAGTTGCAGGAGCTGGAGTTTTGAGACAAACCTTTTTAGATGTTGTGTTCTTCACCATATTCCTGTTCTTTGAGTGAGTATCTTGTTGAAGGAGGAACTTCTTTAATGAGCTGCTAATCTTTTTCTATTGTTTCTCTCCATTGTAGATGCCACGTGGGGCACTTGAGATGCCATGGGTGGCATTCTCATTCTCCTGTAGTTTTTTATGTAGTTGCCCTTATTTTTCTTCTTCGCAATCCATGAAAAACTTTGTTTTTGAAGGAAATTCCTGATGTTTGTAGCAGTCTGTATGTGTGTTTCTTCTCTTGCTACATTGTGCTCAGGAATGGAGGAGTGTGATGTATGGAGTTGATGGAGGAAGTTATGAATGGAGTGAATGATGGGATAGATGGAAATATATAAGAAGGGAAAAGAAGATGAATGTTTCCCTGTGTTTTCTAGAAACCATTAACAACCTGCAAAACAGCAAACACAGAAAAACACAATGATGCAGATGCATTTTTTTGGTTTTGTTCTATTTTCTTCTTTTCTTTTTTCAAAATAGAGTGGGCTGCCTCCATGGAGGTTTTCAACCCACAAAATTTCCTTGGGCGTCTCCGAAAGGTTTTCAACCATGGATCTTTATTCTTTCCTTTTTTTCTTCTTTTTTTCTTATTTTTTTTTTTAAACAAGTGAGCCACCTTCATCGAGGTTTTCAACCCACAAGCTTATTCTTTTATATTTATTCTGTCAAGAGGTGTGGGAAACTATGGATTTTACCATCACATACACCTCTCTGCTTATTGAATTGATGAATTCTACCCTTGACAAAGGCTTCTTGTAAATTTCATGTCTGTGAACATTAAAAAGCAAGGGGATCCCTTCCTCATCTATGGTCCTGATTTGAACTATGCCATTATCAAAGCATTTATCCACTGTGTAAGGCCGCAACCATCTTGTCATCAGCTTTCCTTTGAAGTATTTAAACCTTGAATCCTAAAACAATGCCCGATTTCCTTCTTGGAAGGTATTTTCTTTGATGTTCTTGTCATGCCATACCTTCCTGTGTGGCTGAACTACCTCTGTATGAAGAATTTCTTGAATTCTGAACTCATACAACCCATTTAGTTGCAACAACCTCTCCTGTTGGGCATTTGTTAGGTCTAGATTTAATTCAGCAGGCATTCTTAAAGTATGAATTCAAACTCAACTGAAAGTAGAGCTTTCTTACCATAGACTAGTTCAAAAGGAATGAATCCGCTTGTTGTCTTCCAAGTGGTGTTGTAGGCCCCAGTAGGATGCTTTCTAAAGCTCTATTTGTTACTTCTACTTGGCCATTCACCCGAGGGTGATAAGCATTAGAAGTTATATGCTTAATATTGTGTTTCCTCAAAAGATTATTAATGAGGTGAGAGGTGAACTGTCATCCCTGATCTGTGGCTATTTCTCTGGGATATACAAATTTTTAAACTCATTCTCCCTCAGAAATTCTACTACTTTTTCTTTGATTGCTACCTTCACTTCTTTTTCTTCAGCCCACTTTGTCAGGTAATCAGTGTAGACTATGATATGCCTCTTTTTCCTGTATGGTGGATCGATAGGTCCAACAAAGTCCATGCCCCACTTGTGAAATGGCTCAAGAGACACTTTAGGGTGTAAAGTCATTTCATCCCTTTGTGTCTGCTTCCCCATCCTTTGGCACTATCACACCTACCAGTCTATCTTCTAGAATCTTGGTGAAGGGTAGGCCAATAGTAACGTACCTGCAAAACTTTGTAAGAGGTTATATTTGCAGCAAAGTGGCCTCCACATGGGTTTTCATGACATTCAAAGACATTCTAAAACTTTGTAGAACAAAATTTATAGCGCAAATTCCACGATGACCTATTTTAGGCAGCAAAATCCTTGCATGAGGAGGATATGAGGATCACAATTTATATAAATGCTTAGGTTGAGAGGGTCTTCAATAAGTGAACGTGGGAGGGATTTTAGGAGATTAAAAATTATTAATTATTGACTTTTCAATGACCCATGCCACAACCCCATGGGGTTTTAACCCACTAACTGGGGTTACAAACTTCAAACATGATTATCCCTCAAACCATGAAGAATTACATGGTGTGCCATATATCAATGGAAACATATCAACAAGTAGAAATCATAAAAAATATTCTTGACCCAGAATATAGTAATTTGGTAGGTAAAAATTACCATGCAATATCAGGGTATCCCCTAGTGCTACTTGGGTTAACATCAATGACAATGACTGATAAAAAATATCCCCCTTTGGCATTGATTTCAACACAAGTACTCCCCCTACGATCATGACACCTCTTCCTACAAAATTCTCTTCCCCTTTGACATCAATGGAAAAGGGTAACTCCCCTTGACACATAACCATCCTGCGGACCTGTACACACTTTCACTCCCCCTTTATATTCTGAATAAGGAAAATCTAATGAGAACTTGGGAGAATCCGAAGATTTTGGCAAAGATATTCAAATGCATCGCAATTACTCTTACGATCATCAACGCTTCCTGCCCAATCTGGATCTGTAAAGGCTTGAATAATGAGATTGTTACCCTTGGGATACCACAAGACATATTTTGATGTTCCCTTTAGATATCAAAGAATTATTTTGATGGCAATAATATGTGATTCTTTTAGTGCTGCTTGGAATCTCGCTACTTGTCCAACTACTTGCATAACATCTGGTTGGGAGGATGTTGCATATAGAAGACTACCAATCATAGATCTGTACAACCTCTGATCCACATCCTTAGACGAGTCATCTATGCTCAATTTTAAATCTGTTACCATCGGAGTAAGGATGGGTATTCAATCTTCCATTTTGAATTTCTTGAGAATTTCCTTGATGTACTTGGCTTGACATATAAATATTCCTTTCTCTTGCTGAGATATTTGAAGCCCTAAGAAGTATGTTAGCTCACCAAGCAAACACATCTCGAACTCACTTTGCATATTTGTAGCAAAGTTCTTACTTAGTCGATCATCATTTCTAACAAATAGTATATCATCTTCTTTAGCTAGTAGACATGCTTTAGTTTCTTCATCCACAACATATATGTCATTTGGAGCTCGACTTGTTGTAGCCACAATTTCACCATACCTCCCTTTCCTGATTTCACATTTTTTGGAGTTGAATAGTATTGTGTGTCCTTGATCACACATTTGTCCAACACTGAGCAGATTTTGATTCATGTTTTCAACCAATAGAACATTCTTGGCTAGAGCATATTTGCTTCCGAGAGTGATGGCACCTGATCCTATAACATTTGAAGATCCATTATTTCCAAAGGACACAGTTCCATCCTTCTTCTCTTTCAGAGATACAAATTTCTTTCTATCTCCAGTCATATGCGTTGATCAACCACTATCAACATACCACACATATTTGTTGTTATGAACCTTGAGAGCGAGAGCACAATTATCAATATTCTTCTTCTTCCATGTTCGTTCATTCTATGGCTTCAAATATTCTTCTAGAGGATTTTCAAGGCTACAGTCTTTAGCTATGTGTCCAAAGTTTCAGCATTTGTAACATTCAATATTATTTATTAAATGTTAAAATCTATTGATCTTTCGTTGAGCCTTGAGAGGTTCATATTTGACAGATCTCCTGGAATTTTATTGATTCCTAGGGTACGTGTGACATTCTACAACTTTATGACCAAATTTTCCACATGAATAACAATAGCCATAAAAAATATGTTGGTACTTGGATGGAAATATTCATCGAGAAATTGTCTTCCAAGGTTGTTCTTGCGAATCTTATCCAATGAAGTCTACATGCATGTCAGATCTTATAGTTTCATTGTATTTTGTTGTAGAAGGTCCTGCTTCTTCTTCTTTGTAACCGAGGCAAGTTCCGTCTTTGTAAGATCATTGATTGTTGATGAGTTCTTCCAATTCCCTTGAGTTTTTGGCATAGTTTTGGATAGTTTTTCCCTTCTTCACTTCCTTACACAGCGAGACTAATTTAGCTTCTAATGCTTCCCTTTCTTGGTTTCTTTCTTCCACCTTCTTTTGAAGTGACTTTTCAATACATTTGTGTTCTTCAAATTCAATTTTGAGACCTTGAACTTGTTCTTTAATATTATTGGAACAGATCTTCTCAGCCTTGAGCTCTTTTATAAGCTTGATTGCCTCCTTAGAAAATTCTTCTATGGTCAACCCTTCTTCTTCATTTTTTGATACCTCTTGTCTAATGTGCTTGGACATAAACAATATTCTCCCATTAGCTTATTCTTCACCGTCATTGTCTTCATCAGATGATCAACTATCTTATTTAGAGATAAATTTACTTTTGAATCCTTTCTTTTTTCTTTTCTTGTTGAATTCTTAAAGCCTTTCTTTTATTTTGAGTTTCCATCACTTCTATTCGGACATTTTTCTACGAAATGCCCAACCTCACCACAACCGAAACATATCAATGGAAGTTTACCCTTGAATTTTCCTTACCAATTTTTAGTTTTCTTGTAAAGTAAGCATATTCTCCATCTGAAAGACCTTCTTCATCATCTTCCTTTTCTTCACACTTGCAGGTGCAGGTCTGTGCCTTTGAAGGTCGTTTCTCCTTATTGGTTTTCTTAGATGCAGCGAACACAGTTTCTAGATATGAAGTACCCTCTTCTTCATCAAGTCTCATTTCATATGCTATGAGAACTCCATGTAATTCCTATTTGCTGAGTTTTTCCAGATTTTCACTATATTCTAAGACCGATACCTTTGGGTTGAATATCCCTGGTAACATTCTAAGAATATTTCGTATAATAGTCTTCTCATCAGCAAGCTCTCCCAATCCTTCCAGAGTGTTGGTTATTTCATCAACATGTTGGAAGTATGTAACAATGTTGTTATTTTCTTTCATTCTGAGTTGCTCAAAATTTTCTATGTGGATTTGAGGCTTTGCTTCTTTGACATTTGAGTCACCTGCATATATATTCTCAAGCTTATCCCATACATTTTTGGCAGTTTTACAACCCAACACCCTATGATAAGTTGATTCAATAAGTCCACTGATAATAATATTCTTTGCTTTTGCATCATTTACTAAATTCTTCTTACCTTGTTCATCCATGGTTGATGTAAATTCATTTTGAATAGTTTCCCATACTTTGTAACCTTACACCAAGAGATATACCTCCATTCTTCCTTTCCAAAGTGCATAATTATTTTCATTGAACAGAGGTACACCATTCTTGGTATGCTCCATGAACTCCTTCCAGCTGTTAAACTGTTATTGAAGGAACCAAGCTCTGATACCAATTGTTGGAAATACTAAGAGGGGGGTGAATCAATATTCCTTTCAATTAGTATCATTATTAATATTTCAAAGCATTAGTTAATCTTCAATTATTATCAGTGTTTGTACAATGATAGAAGTAAACAAAAGGAACAAAACTGCATAGAGTTTTTAAGGTGGAAACCTTCTCTGGGACAAAAACCAACTGAATTTTTTCTAATAATTCTTTAATATTCAAATCCAATTGAAAATAAAGCTCCAAATTCCTAGAATCTATAAAATAATTCTTCTCCAGGTCCAACACGTGAGATTATTCAGTATTCAACTGAACAGATGCCCCAACACCTAATGAGCTACAACTCACCCTAGCACCACCCTACCACCCTAAATTTTTCACAGGATTGAACCTGTTCGTGACTTCATGCACCAACCTAGCACCACCCTACCGCCCTATAGAAGAATAAAATAAGAATGGACTCTCGTACTAGGGAAAATGGTCCACTTTACAATGATATAGAATGATGTAGAATAAGAAGACACACTAGACCATAACCCCAACTATGACACAACCTCCTAATGATGATCCTAGACCTCCTGACACTACCTATTCAACTCTTGGAAGATAGACACTTGTACAATTTTTACAATGATGCATTTACAATGACTTAGTACAATGATACCTTTATAATGATTGTATGTAGTGATGCCCACTTGAAGACTTCATGTGGCGAACTTCTTCTTGTTGTTCCACACCTTGATTACTGATATTTTCAAGCTACCCTTTTCTACACCTTGATTTTCTTTGCTGCCCTAGAAATTCTGGTCCTTTTCAACCCTTGACAACACATGATCTAGATTTTTCTTGCCTTCTAGGAGCTCGATATTGAATCTGGTGTATATTTGTCATTTCAGATCCCCAATATTTCATTTTGGGTCTTGTATTAGTCCTCTGAGTCTTCTTTCTAATGCCACAGTTCTGACCCAATTTGGATTCTTCAAGGGAGAGTTATGCCCAATATCTCACAATGCCTAATTATGGACTTGTTCAATAGAGCGAACTGGTATGGTGTGGCACGTATCACTGTTTCTCCATTAGGCTTTAAAATTGATATAAAGAAAATTAAAGTCTGTGTACTATTCGCCACTTTTTACCGAATCCCAATCTGATACCCAGAGAGAGAGTTATGACAATTTTCCTAAGGTTACTTCTTTGAGTTGAAGTTGAGGAGCCTGCTAAAACACTGACTTCCACAGATCATATCTCTGAAATATTGTGAAAATTGATCTAAAATTTTTACAGGAGCTTCCTGAGAATTTCGGCTTCGCTAATTAAAATTTTTAGCTTTTGAAACTTCGTAGAAAAAAATTTATAGCTCAAATTACATGATGACCTATTTCAGGTAGTGAAATCCTTGCATGAGGAGGATATGAGGATCACAATTTATATAAATGATTAGGTTGAGAGGTACTTCAACAAGTGAAGGTGGGAGGGATTTTATGAGCTTAAAAATTATAAATTATTGAATTTTCAATGACCCATGCCACAACCCCATGGGGTTTTAGCTCACTAACTGGGGTTAAAAAATTCAAACATGAATACCTCTCAAACCGTGAAGAATTACATGGCGTGCCATATATCAACGAAAACATATCGACAATTAGAAACCATCCAAAATATTATTGACCTAGAATATAGTAATTTGGTAGGTCAAAATTACCATGCAATATCGAGGTAGACCCTAGTGCTACTTGGGTTGACATCAATGACAACCAATGATCAACATGGTCATCCACCATTCCTTCTTCACCTGCAAGGAGAACTAACCTGGACAAAAAGTCAGCAACAACATTTTCCTTTCCAGGTTTATCAACAATTGTCAAATCAAATTGCTGCAAAATTAACAACCATATACTTATTCTAGCATTAACATCCTGTTTGTTCATTAAATACTTGATGGTTGTATCCAATAGTTTATATAGCTCTTCTTTGACTATGATTCTTCTTTGGGGTTGTCTCACAGACTTGCATCCTTCTTTGATGTAAATGTGATGTCTGCATACTGAAGGATGCACCCCTTTCATGTCGTTGTAATCCCAAGAAAATGCTTCAAGTTTTTCTTTCAAAAGCTGGCATAGTTGCTTCTCTTCTTCATTTGAGAGGTTTGGGTTGATTTTCATACATCCTTGGTGGTTTCAGAGGTTTTCTCAACTGATTTCACTTCCATCCAAGGTTGAACTTCAGACTCTTTGACTAAGGTTTCGAGAGGAGTGTTAGTGGAGGATTGGTTTTGAATGGCATGGTCGATGAGTTCAAATTCATCAAGCTGCCCCCCTCTAAGGATAGCATCTATGATACACATATGGGTAGCATTATATAGCTCATCTTCTTCATCCTACAACCATATAGGGAGATTGTGTTAAATGGAAGGTTGGGCTGGAGGATATAACACTAGTTGTTTAGACAAGGGCCCATTTTTGATAGTCATGTTTCTGGCTCGACAACTAATATAAGTGTCTGTAGTGGCTAACCAAGGTATCCTTAAGATGAGAGGATAACCATTAAACTTGGTTTTGGGCTGCAGGATGAGGAAATCTATAGGATACTTCCAAGAGTCAATGGTAACCATAACATCCTCAACAATTCCTTCCAGAGTTACTATGGACTGATATGTAAGTTGCAAAACTGTTGTTGTTTTCCTCAAAGTCCCTTGGAGATTAAATTTCATCATAGTTTCCTTGGTCATGATATTGATGGAAACCCCTAAATCAATCAGAGTGTTGGGAACTATGACACCATCTATATGTACATCAACAACTGGACTACCAAGGTCTAGGTATTTTGGAAATATCACCTTCCCCAACATCAGGTTAGACAATTGTCCTAGTACCTTGATGGTGGGGGTATCTCTCTTCCTCCTTCCAGGTTTCTTGAAGAAGTTTTCTTTTATGAGTCTATTTTAGATAGGGACATCCTTAATGGCCTAGAGAAGTGGTATCTTTACACAAAAAATTTCCAATTCTCCCAAGAGTTCAGTCTCTTCTGGGGTGTGCTGACTAGGGTGGATCAAGAAGTCAAGAAAAGGAGGTTGTTGGATCTAAGTGTTATCTTCTTCCTTTTCCTCCTCAACCTCTACAGGTGGAGATGGGGGATGGTTGTCTGGGAGTACTCTTCACGACCTGAGATTAACCTCCTATATATCCACATCATTAGTTGGATGTGATGTTTCTCCACTGGGATCCTGTTGTGCCTGTCTGTTGTTTGAGTTCGGATTGGGCTGTGCAGGTATAGGTAGCCTAGGTGGAGTAGCATGAGTAAGTTGAGGTTGAAGTTGGGGTGGAGGCATTAGAGCAGGTACTTTATTCTATTGAGGCCTCCACCCTTCGGATGGATTGTTCCATTGAGGTTTTTTTGGAACATACTACTGAAATGGTTGGTTTACTAGCTGAGGGTGATATGAAGGGTTGGAAGGCCAAGTAGGAGGTGTAGACCAGGATGAAGGAGTGAGGGTGTAACAAGTTTGCAAGGGTGCACTCTTATTGTTGTAATAGTAAGATTGAGGTGCACCTTGCATACCTTGTTTATTTGCCGAGGTCCCTGAGGCATTTTCAGGTTGATGAAATAGAGTTGCTGTGGCATTGTTTCACCACACTGATATACAAATTTAAGTCTAGGTTAGGAGGGACACTTGTCTGTGGCATGATTCTCTTCACAGACTAAGCAAACCTCTATAACATTCAGTGCACATTAATTCCTTGGGTGTTTCCTGGTACATCTAGGAAAAAATATGGCCAGGGCTCTCTCTAATTCCTCTTGCTTCCTTTTGACCTACAGTGTGTCCATTTGCAAAGAAAAGGTGTGAAACATGTCACTCTTGAAGTCCTCAAGCATGTTTCCAATCTCATGTTTTATGAAGGTGGAAGATGAAGGGGTATTCGAGGTACTTTGGCTAGCTCTGCCCTTTTTCCTAAATTCCCTAGAATGGTTTTGGAAGACAGTTTTGATTTTTTCATAGGGTTGTTGGTAGATATCTCCTCCTGATAACATTTTCAAGGTTTCTATCATCTCTTCATTGATCCCTCGAAGAAGTACAAGTTTGAGTGAGTCAGGATCAAGAGTACAGTTGGCTCTCTTATAGTTAAATTGAAACCTCTCTTCATAATCCTCTAGGGATCCATCAAGCCCTAGAGTCATCCTAAATATCTCATCCTTAGTTTCCTTGGACCTACATTAGTCTTTGTACTTGTTGTTGAAGGTCTCTTACATCTACACCTAAGTAGTGATGCTATCCCCAAGTAGACCCATGAACCAACGCAAGGCTGCATCCTTAAGGGTCGATGGGAATAGCTTCAACCTATAATCATTAGAGGTGTAGTTATAAGTCCTACATGCAACAACAAATTCAAACATGAATGTGTCAAGGTCCTCAGAAGTGAGTCCATGGAAGTGTTGAAGAGTTGAGGGGCTAATTTTTTCATCTTAGTGTCCCCATCTGCCTCTCTTATGGGAAAGGCTCTACGGGTCCCAACCATGGTTAAGATAGGTGAAGCAGGTCCCTCAGTTGAAAAAAGGTCTTCTTCTTCTTCCCCAATAGGATTCTCAAAATATTCAAGAAGGCTTTCCTATAGGGGGTTCAATCTCACTGCCACTGAGTAAGAGTGAAGGGTGGCTAGGAGCTGATGTGGGAGTTTTAGCTAAGGTTTGTATTTGAGTATTCCTAGTCCTATGAGGCATGAAAATAAGATCTTTTTTGTACTTTTTCAATATTTATAAAGTGACATGAAAAGAAAGGAAAGCAGAAAAGAATGATAAAACAAAATCAAAATATCTACTAGACACCTCCCCACCAATGGTGCCAAAAAGTGGTGAACCCTGGCATTGCACCAAGAGTGCTTCAACTCCCATGGGCTGCCCTAATTTACTTTATCAACTTGGCGTTCATACAAACTTTGAGGTGACAGTGCTATATACACATCAGATGCACTTTATTCATGTCATCCTTTCCTGCTTTACGAAAGGGTGCTATTAAAATTATGAGAACAATTGGAAAGTGAATTACTGGAAGGAAATGACAAAAAGGAAATTAAACTAAAGTGTTGAAAAGAAATGACAAGAATGAACTAATTTAATTGGAAAAAAGGGAAATGACTGAAAATAAACAAAGCTAACTTGCTGAAAATAAATGGCAAAAAGGAAACTAATTCTAAACCACACTTAACTTGGCCAAATGGTTAAAATGAATTATACTTATCCTATGATATACCTACCATGCTCTTATCCATGCAACTAAACTATCCATGACTTAATTCTAACTAAAAAGTGCTAATTTGCATCTTGGAGGAATAAAAAGGGCTAAAAGAGGCTAATGGGAGGTTCAACACATGAAACAAGGTTTGGAAGTAGAAGGAGGGGGGTTAAAACCTTAGAAAACTTGATTATAATGTGAAAATTTCTTTGGAGTAGAGATAATAATAAAAAATCTTATAAGTGGAAAGAGGGGGTTTAAAACCTTATTAGAACCTTATTATAGCACAAAAAGGCTTTGGAGTGGAAAGAAATCAAGAGTGACGTAGCAGAATGCGATGGAGGTAAAATTTGCGATGTGCGATGTCGCAATCACAACTTTGCAAGTTTAAATGGATAGCGGTAAGGATTTAACGGGAATAAACTGAAATGTGTAAAGTGCGATGTGCGTTGCGTGAAAAGTTGTTGGCTGCGATGTGTGATATGGTATGAACTACGGGATACAATTTGCAATACCACAATCGCAAGAATGGGCAGTAAGCGTTACGTGCAATATCTAAAGGATATGAAGTGAATCGACGGAAATAAGCGGTAAGTGTTATACAAAAAGGTAAATGATCCGATTTGCAATTTGCATGATCACGATATTGCAATTGGCTAGAACAAGTCGTAAGTGTTTCAAGGTAAGATTTGAATGTTGCGATTTGCAAAATGCAATGTACAGTGGCAGGAATTTTGAGGATAAAGGCAGAGGTCAATTTATAATGGTTTTTCAAGTGTTTTTCATTAAAACTAGTAAGGAGACGACGATCGATATAACAAAGGAATACAGCGGGTAATCGGCAAAGGAGAGCGGTAAGTCTTCAAGACAAAATGTAAGAAGTGTGAAGTGAAATTGCGATGTACGAAATATAGCGATCGGTGAGATGAGCGATAAGTGTTAACAGAAAATTCCTAAACAATGTGAAGTGTGAAATGCGAAGCACAGTAGCAGGGATTTTGAGGAGGAAAGGCGAAAGATGGGTTTCGATGGTTTTTTCAATTTTTTATCATTAAAAAGTTAAATGAGATCGTGAATAAGAAAATAGAGAAATAAGTCTTTGAATGGCTAAGTGCATTAGGCAAAAAAAGGTAAGTGTAGCGGGTAAAGTGAGAAGAAAAGGAGGGAAATGGAAGCGTAAGAGCAGTGCTCAGAAGTGAAGCACACCTACAAATTTATGCATGGGAGACAAACAGAAATGCTGGGTGAAACAGTGAAGGAAAGCCTTGGACTTGGTAAATACAAATTCTTCCCCAAACTCGAATAGAAAGCAATTTCAGCCTCTGGGGAGGTCTACCCAACTCAAACTCTATTGATAGAGATGAGTGGGGAGATACTTAACCACATTTTTGGAGTTTTTCCTCTATTTCACTATGCATAAAAAATTGAAACTACAGTAGCATAAGAACTAAATAACAATGAAGCTTATCAGAAGCATATATAACTTAAATGGCAGAAGCAAAACTAGCTAAATGACAGAAAGGGAAAGATAAGAATAACAGAGAAGCTGAGGCACATGGATTGGGCCCTAACCCATGAGCCTAGCCCTCTAAACTTAAATCAATCAAATGAAATCACTCTACTCATTTCATAAATGAATAACTGCATACATCTCTGAAATTTTGATCTTTGAATTAAACAAAAATCTCAATAGTTCTGAATGGAATCAAGACTAGAATAGACTAACTCTTCCTAGCTCTAGCTCTGCTCTATTTATCCTACAGGGAAGCTACCAACAGCTCCCTTGAAAATGGTGATTGAGTCCACTTTGACTCCAAGTAAACATAGATTGAGTGCCCTTTGTCTTCAGTTGCTTGGCTGCCTCTTGGAATTTGAATTGATTGGAGATAATCCCTGGGATCCTTCAGCTGCTTTTGAGTGTGGAAAATCCCCCTATATTTTCTCCTTGTTGTCTCCTCCAAGTCTTTGTGATAAAATCTTTATGAAAGTTTTTAATAAATCATGATTTTCTGCACTCAACCTTATATTAGGCACTCAGAGTATGTTAGCCTTAATAACCACCTATACTAGCATCATAAACCCAAATAATAATAAAAATGCAAGAAAAAGATATCTAAGAAGGCAAAAAGGTGATTATTAACTCCTCCAAATATGTCTAATGATGGAGCTCATCAACGATTGTAGTAGACAAATCGACCATTGGAATCAAGATCCATGACTTTTAGGTAGGTGGCCTTACTTGTCTAAAGGTGGCTTTAAGGCTTCTTAGAAGGATGGTCCTGGTGAAGAATCAAGGTAAGAAAAGAATACAAGAATGAACTGCTAGAGAAGGTCTAGAATCTTCCCCACCCACTAAGTCAAATAGAGGGACCAAGTGGTAAGTATGGTATCACACGAAGTAGAATATTTGAAGATAGGGTATCAAACATCTATGATATATGGCTTGTCGAAGAGGCCGGTAGGTCCAACTATCCAAGGAATTGAAGGATAATCGACCATACATAGATCGTGTGTGTCTAGGCTGAGACTTTGGTTAATCAAGTGATAAAGTGGCTAGGGGTGCCATCATGCCCCCAATCATGGGATACTGCCCCCAAGCATATGTGATGGAGGGAACTATTCTGGTATTCCAAAGTGGGAATGATGTCCATAGCAAGAGGATTTTATAGAGAACCATACATGGTGTCACTATACCAAAGAGTGCCTTTAGAGATAATGAACTGATGCTCACTGAGAAAATATAGAGTTTGGTCAACAACAATGTCTAAGGGACTAGGTTGTTGATGTAAGATGAAGGAATGGTGAAGTGGATCATCCCTAGGGTGATCTGAAGTGATATGGAACTCAAGAGGTTCTTCTAAATGGGGAAGAATAATGGTACTAGAGTCGACACTACCAGATGCACTAGGAGGGTTATGGAGAATCACTTTCCTTGTATTATCAAATATGGGTGCCCCCTTACCAAAACATTAGGTCTCGATGTAATGACCACAAGGTGTATGTGGTTTGAATGAATGGTTTCTATGTAAGGGGGGATAGATAACGTAAGGGGTGGTAAGTACTTCCATAATGTCATCATCTCAATAGAAGATGGGGTGACTAGTGGAAGAAATACCACATGATGTGGCGAAGCTACCTAACTCATCATCATGAGAAATGAGGTTCACATGTGCATCATCATGGAGGGTGACAGAAGAACAAGTAGATGAAGAATCTATTGATGTTGAGCCCAAGGTGATCATTGAAGGCAGGTTAGGCGAAATAGAAGAGGATGCCCCAGAGGGGTCTTCCACCGTGGATATCATAGATGATGACAGGTAGAGGATAGTGGCCGAAGACTTGGTAATATTGACATCGGGATGGGGTATGTCAATGGGAGTAGATGTGTCCTCTTGTTCTGCCGAAGAAAAACTTGCAAGTAAGGGAGAGGAGGACTCGTTGAGCTCGACCTCAAATTGGCGAACCACTTCCAAGGAGGTGCAGAAATCATCGAGGTGCGGATAGAGGTGAGTATAGTGGCCATGGAAATCACACAAAGCATAAGGTTGATTTGTGTGCAAATTCTTGAGTTTCTTGGTTGAATCTGGTAAAGTAACATGGACTTCTGGGATATCAGACTCAGGAAACACTTTGTTGACCATGGTTTTGAGATGAGGAAATTCGGGACAATTGTGGGTATCATGACCGACAACATCACAGAAAGCACACACATGTGTACGCTTTGGAGGCTTAGGAGGAGCAGGTGTTTTTTGGGCAGTCTTGTCTTTAGGTGCCTTTTTGTGGGATTTCCCCCCATCACCTGAGGCTTTCGCAATAGGAGTAGATTCCTGTTGAGGTGGTTGAGGCACATAAGCAAAGGGAGGGGTCATAGCGACCGGTTGGACCAGGGTCAAAGAAGTGTAAGGTTTGAGTTGACCAGGTAGGGTATTAGTTGGGGGATCAATGTACCAGACTGGGATCCCCATGGTCATGTTGGGAAGGGTTAAGGTATCCATAACAAGTACCAAAAATACCTCGGAAAGGGGAGAAAGAAATAGTATCTGACAGGAAGGGTAATGGCCAGGCAGAATAGCTCCCATATTTTTAAGGCTAGGGGGAACCATTCCATGAGGAAAAAGAGGATCAGGGACACCAGCTACAGATGAAGGGCCTTGAGGAGGAGGTCCTGAATGCTGAGTCAAAATACTAGGAGTAGGTTGAAAAGGGTTAGGCTACTGTCTAGTTAAACAAGACCATTTGAGGTCTGACCGAGATGATTCCATCATGCAAACATTCGAAGAACTAGGGTCAGGGATAAGAGGGGGGATACCAGGGAATGAACCAAGTAAAGAGGAATATTTATATAATCTAGGTGAGACACTGGTCAGAGGTTCGACTGCTTGTTTATTGGCCACCAAAGAAACAATAGACTCTGCAGAGGTCTGAGACTTCAGTTCATAATATATCAACTGATCTATAGTGATGATATTTTGATTGTGATGAAATCACATCTTACAGTGAACCTTTGATGGGACAAGATACATTGCATAAGTATAGCTACAACCCAATAGAATTTTGTAGTCTAAGGGAGCATCAATGACATCAATGTCAACACAAATGGTTTTGCCTGCAAGAGTAATAGGACAATTGCGAAACATGCCAAGGAGTTGGGAAGAGTGGCCATCCCATGAATGAAGAGTGATAGTGGAAGGGGCTAACTCAGGTGATCTGAGATTTTTCCAAATAGAAGCGAACATCATGCATGTGGATGCCCCCTCATCAATGATACATCGGGAGATGTTGGCATGTCAGATCTTGACAGGTATTTGGAAGGCGACGGATGCAGGTAGGGGTGGATGCTCTGACTTGTCAACATATAAGGTAATCAAACGATCATATGAAGGATACACAATGCCCATGGAAGTTATTATAGCTTTACGTTGTGAAGGGCATGACTGGAGGACTTCCAGCGTTGACATGGCGACAGGGGATTGCACCAAGCCATCTACTATATTGTAGGTGTGGGAAGATTTACCAGAAGTAGTGTTTCGATGTAACGGTCCTTTGGGGATCTTGGTATATACCTTTGCCTTAGGTTGAGGGATCTGTAAAGGACCATTGGGTGCTGAAATTGGCTCTGTGGGACTTGAGGACTGGGGCTCAGTTGTAGATGTAGCAGGAGGCTTGGTGTACTGGTGCAACCAAGTCTAAAGGTTGAGATCAATGGTTTTGGCCTATTCAGATTGCATTATAAGGATATGATAATTAGAAGTAACAAGAAAAGGAGGTTGAGAAACCGCCTGACCTTTATGGGGTTGGGCAACCACATATCCTTGATGGGGGGAAGGATTGGTAAACAGAGCTTTTTGATTAGGCGTAACATTAGGAGGAACTTAAGCAGAGGATTTTTGTCCTCGAGATGCTGCTTGAGCTTCCCACAGTTGACACATCTGAGGTAAAAGAGGACAATAATGGGTATAGTGACCATGGACACCGCAACAAGAACACGACTTATTCATACGAAGAGGCCTATTTTTCTGGGGTTGATCACCCTGTTGATGAGTTAGAGTGTTAGATGTATTCCCTTGGGGATTTTTTCCTTGATTACCTTGAGTGGGTTGGTTCTGGTTGCCTTTTCTCTTGTTTTTGGAAGTGGGAGGATTTTTCAGACTCTGATGCACATACACCTGACCTTGAGGGGGGGATGATTGTTGCTGCGGAGCTTGAGAAGGCATGAGATGCTGAGGTGTTTGTGCTGGAGGAGCTGGAGCACTTGGCTATGGATTCAGATAGTAAGGAGGTTGAGCAACATTGGGGTAAACAGGTTGGGCAATAGCAGGCCCTAGAATCGAAGGATGTGATTGGGAAAAGGCATGAGGAATGTCGTGTCCTATATACATGCTTCTAGGAGGGGGAAAAGTGCTAGGGGAGCTAGCCCCTACCTAAGGGAAACCATAACCCATAGAAGGATGAGTGTACGGATGTGAATGGGATCGAACGATACTATCAGTAGCATGAGATGGGCCCGGTGTGTTGACACCACCAGGTCTAGGGAGATAAGGTAAGATGATATAAACATAACCATATTGCGCGTAGATCAATTCATATTTTAACGCAACTTGGAGGGTTTATTCCTCAGTCTTAGGAAAGTGAGACACGGCATATTTACCATTAGAGGGAAAAAGGGATCTGAGAAACCAATCCATGTAGACATAGTCTTCAAAAACTAGAGCTCGAGATAAGCTCTTCCTTCTGCGCCATTCTTGAACATGGTCAGATAGGCAGATGGAAAAATTTTTACAGAAAGCGATCAAAATTTCGTTACCGGTTTCATAGCGAAGGGGAAGATGGAAGTAGGACACAAAAACCTTTGAAAGGGTCATAAAAGTAGCATGATAGGCAGTGACCTGGTCGACATACCACTTGGAAGCTTCTCTAGTAAGCGTACGCTGAAATAACCGAAGACAGATAGAGTGATCAGTGAAATATTTGGACGAACAGCACATGTGGAAAGAACAAACATGGTTGGTAGGATCCTCTCCAGCATTTCCTTCAAACTTAGGGATGTCTAAGGGAAGCTTGGTTGGCATAGTAGGCCAATGTAGATCATGGGTGTATAGGTTCATTAATCAACTGGCTGAACTTGGGAAGGCTTAGGCCTACCATATAAGGAAGCAAGGGAGTAGCTAGGACCATTCCTGTTGTGACTCCACTAGTAGTGGTTCCAACATTAGAGCCAGGGCCACCACCAGTGGTAGTTCCTACACCAAACATGATGAAGGTGAAAGGTGGAGGAGAACTGGGGATAGGAACAAAAGGAGAACCCGATGAACTAGAATCAGAGTCAGAATGGGGACTCAGTAGAGGAATAACTCGAACCCTACACGGTGGAGTAATTCTTCCTAACATAAACTGAGAATGAAGGCCTTGGAGTCTCTGGGATGAACGCCTTAGGGGAACAATGATGGAAAAGTTACATGGAACCTAATAAGGAAGAGAGGTAAACAAGGGCACAAAGGTGTAGATTAATTAATTAATTCCAATGTTTTAGTCTTGGTCTGGCGGTGTAAACCAGGTGCTCTTCGCTTTAGGTGTGCGTGTGTGTGATAAGTGTATTAATTTTAATTAAGCCCAGACGTATGTATAGAGAAAATAAAAAAGATGTTGTATAACCGTAAATAAAACTGAAAGTGGCGGTAAAATAAGTAACTAAAGATGCATAAATTTAAACATAAAAAGGAGGGCTTCCCAAAAAATAGTCTAAGGGTTGGAAAAATCTACTCAAAACACACAATATGGCCAATACATCTAAGGTCAAGAGGGATAGGGATCTAAAGGTTAGATATGTTGAAAAGAGGTGCAGAAAATAGCAAGAAACCAGAGGGAAAAATGCTGAAAAATAGGTGGCGAAAGGCTACAACCTAAAGGGAAACATAGGGGACCCTAAAGGGAGGAACAAAAAAAATTGAGAAGAGGTGTTTTGGATGGACAAATAACTGATCTGGAATGGATTTAAAAAGGCAAGTTCATATCTGAAAAAAAGGTTGAAAAACTCTGAAATCTTAGAAGACCTACTTCAGCTAAACTCCTCCTAAAAAGGTGGAAGCGTACTGAAGCCCTAAGGGGGGCTTGGTTCCTACTTCGACGAAGAAAAATAAGCAAGTACATGTCCAAGACGGGTAATGATAGAGGTGAGACAACCCTGAACAGTGCCCTTGGAAAACCTTGAAAATTGTAGAAAAAAATCCCGCAAAAAACTATAGGTCATAGGTACTGACCTGTTTTCTACTGAGGTCGTAGTTTTTGGGAAAATATCCACTACCAGAGAGCTGAGGTCATAGGTTTTGGGTTGAAAATTGTGACCTGCACTTCTAGTTGTCTCAGCGGCCGGTTTCAGAAAAAAGTGGCATCTCTATCGCGGCTGATATCTGTTACCTACGCAAATGGCCCATAAACACACAAAAGTTAGAATTTTTACTGTTTTAGGGTAAAAAGGTTAAAAAAAACATCAAGGAATGTACAATAAGAAGTTGAATAAAAACCCTAGTGGACGAAGTAGCTCGTCATATAGGGATCTGAAAAATGACAACGGTCGTAATTAAAAAACCCCAATGGAGTCGCCAGTTGTTAGTGTGAATTTTAATTGCAAGCGTACGAAAAAATATCACTTTAGCTATGCATAAAAAATAGCCCTAACATCAAATGTGGTTGTCAATTTCCTTAGATCTGTAATAGGTGATTAGAATAAATGCTACAAAAATCCAGATCTATGTAGTTAAAGACATTAAACAAGGAAAATAAACAAGAGTTGCTCCATACATCCAATAGAGAAGATAAGGATTTATAAAGAATTTTTTGTATTATGACACCTCGGAAGGGAACACAGAAAGATGTTACCAGTCACCCTCAATAGGATGGGTTCTTGTATGTCCTCAGCGCTTAAGCTCCAATATCTCTCTCTCTCTCTCTTGATTGTGTAGAAAGCCCAGACAAAATAGAACTCAAAGGGTACTGACAAGAAAAAGTAGAAAAAATATGAAAATGATGGAGGATCAAAGTCAGACCAAAAGTATAGATCAAAAGGTGATCAAAAAGAGGTAGTGAATGAATGGAAAACCATTCTATTTATAACAAAGTATTGCTTTAGTCTAGATATTGGTGCATAGTTAAAATATTATTAACCAAATCAAGATCCAACTTACTTGGAATATTTTATTATTTTTGGTGGAGGGAAAAGAAATTTAAAATTGGTTAAATCCCTTTATTTAGAAACAATATATAAATAAATGATTTATTTATTATTTCAAGGATGAGGTTAAGGAATAATTAAATAAATAATTATTTATTTAATTATTTAGAAATGATTTAGTCAAATTCAACCAGGAATATTATTAAATAATGATTTAATTAATTATTCCTAGAGAATAATATGATAAATAATAATTTATCTAATTAATTGTCATGTTTTGGGTTAAATATGACCAAGAATTTTAATTAAACAATGGTTTAGTTAACTATACCTAGAGAAAAATCAAACAAATAAGGATTTATTTAATTATTCCTCATGGGGTTTCTTGTTTAGACTAGAAATAATTTAATAAACTATGGGTTATTAAATTATTTCTTAGAGTGAAAGAAATTTTATTATGGTAAAATTGGTCTTACATGGCGTACTTTTGTCCATATAATAGTAATAGGTTAGATGACAAAAAATTGGTGTAACACAAGGGATAAGTGGTGCCACATGGGACAGAGGTTACACATGGTACCAACGTGGAGATGGCATGGCCAATGACAATGTAAACATGGATCCCAGAGCTTAGTGTATAGCTACATTGGAAAACTATGGCAGGGAATGATAAACAAAGGCACGAGATGGGAAGCTTAACTGTTGATTGGCATAATTATATCCATCACACAATGGAATATTTAATATTATTGAATTTTTAGTATCATTAGTATACAAGCTCCGTGAAATGGGAAATTATCTCATTACATAAGATGGAATGGATGATGCAAAGGTTTAAAAAATGGTTCAACATGTGTCCCAATGTTGTGGCATTGTGACATGTAAAACTTGTTGGGTGTGGAGCCCGATTTTCATCCTGATTCAGAGGTATTTGTTTCAACCAGATGTATACCCCAGGAAGACTATACACCCCTCCACGTGAGGGGGAATTTTCCCCAACTCAAGGGTCTGGGGGGGGGGGGCGATCCCCCTCGTTTGAGAGGTCCCCCGGGGGGGGGGGCGATCCCCACCGTTTGGGAGGTCCGGGGGGTAGCGGTCCCCTGAGCGGGGTTTCGGGGGCAACACTCTCAAAGCTCAAAAACAGATGTAAATTTTCATTGTAAAATATTATAATTTCATATTCAATATGGGCTGTTAATTAGGCGAATTATTTGACGGTATAAGTTATGTTTAATGTAGGGTTTTTTTTCCCTAAAAGGAAACCCCTCATTTTGTATGAGGGTATTGTATTACAGTTGTGTATTGTATGTGTATTATCAACTAGAAACAAAAAGGGGGACTATGAGAGAGAGTAGAGGATATTAAAATGGATCTAATGTAGGTTGTGTCTTTTCATCTCGTTGGATAATATAAAAGAAGGACTGGCTGTTCGGGGTGGACGTAGCCCAAATTGGATGAACCACGTATATTTGTGTCTCTCTTATTTTATATGTTTTCTATGTTTGTGTTTCCACATATTTTACGTGTTCCATTGCTCTATAATATATAATTTTCTAACAACTTGTATCAGAGCCGAAGGTCTATTTTTCTGATAAACTTGCAAGAAATAAGGGTTCCTTGTTTGAGTGGAAGCAATGGCGGAAGATGGTAGGTTTAGGGTCGAGAAATTGAATTACCAAAACTACTCATTGTGGAAGATGCAGATGAAGATTATCTATATCATAAATATTTGCACCTACCATTGAGTGGAAAAACAAAGAAGTCGTCGAGTATGACAAGCGCATAATGGGAGATTCTCGATAGAAAGGAACTTGGAACAATATGGTTGTGCCTCACGGTGTCGGTAGCCTTTGATATTTCGAGGGAAAAAACAACAAAGGTTTTAATTAAGGCATTGGCGAAACTATTTGAAAAACCATTGGCCTCAAATAAGGTAATTCTTATGAAACATTTATTTAATATGAAGATGTCAGATGGTGGATTTGTTGCAGACCATTTAAATTAATTTAATACTATTACTAGTCAATTAAGTTCTGTAGGGGTAAAATTTGATGATGAAGTTAGGGCTATGTTGTTTATGTGCTGATTCATATAAAGTTGGAATGGTATAGTTATGGCCATTACTAACTCTATCTCTAGATCTAGTACTTTAAAGTTTTATGATGTTGTCGGTGCTATCCTTAGCAAGGAAATGCAACGGAAAACCTCTAGTGAGACATCGAGTAATGCTTTTAGTGTAGATACTAGGGGAAGAAAAATGGAAAGAGGAAAGAGCTCATCATATCACAATAAATCAAGGAAAGGAAGATCCAAGTCTAGATTGGGGATAGCTTTCTAGAAATGTGGAAAGAAAGGACACCTAAAGAAAGACTGTAAATCTTAAAAGGGAAAAGAAGGAGACGCACAACAAGAGAAAATTCATGAAGAAAATGTGATAGGTGGCATGTTACAAGATGCTTTGATTATTTCTTTAGAAAATTTTACCGATTCTTGGGTGGTAGATTCAGGGGCCTCATTCCATGGCACACCTGATAAGAAACATTTTCATGACTATGTTCAAGGAGATTTTGGACAGGTTCATCTGGGTGATGATAAACCCTGTAAAATCGTTGGAATGGGTAAATTTCTTGTAAAACAATAGAATGGAAACCAATGGTTATTAACAGAGGTAAGGCATGTTCCAGATCTAAAGAAAAATCTGATTTCAACAGGGCAGTTAGGCGGTGAAGGTTGTGTGACAAATTTCATAGATAAAACCTAGAAGGTCACTAAAGGAGCCCTGGTAATAGCATAAGGAGAAAAGGTTGGTACATTTTATTTATACAATGGTATTTCTAATTTTCTTTAATGCCTTAACTACCAAAGGAGTAGATGTAGCATTATGTCATCATACGCCCAGACACATGAGTGAAAAGGGGATGAAGATTATTTACTCAAGAAATTTGTTGTCGGGTTTGAAGAATATTGATTTGGATTTATGTGAGAATTTTATTTATGGAAAATAGAAGAGAGACAAATTTCTTAGAGTTGGGAAAGAAAAGAAGAGAAAAAAATTATAGCTTGTGCATAAAGATGTATGGGGACCTGCTCAGGTATCATATCTCGGTGGCTATAGTTATTATGTTACTTTTATTGATGATGAAACTAGAAAAGAATGGATTTATTGTATTCAGAATAAATCCGATGTATTTTATACTTTCAAGAAATGGAAAGCTTTGGTTGAGATTGAGACAAAAAATAATTTAAAGTGTCTCAGATCAGACAATGGAGTTTAATTTGCAGCAAAGAGTTTGATAGGTACTATTCAGAGCATGGAATTCGCAAAGAGAAGATAGTTCCAAGAGCACCACAAAAAATGGTGTGTCGGAAAGGATGAACAGAACAATCATGGAGCATGCAAGGTGCATGATATTACATGTAGGATTATCTTTAAAATTTTAGGCAGATGCTATAGATATTGTTGTTTATCTAATAAAAAGAGGGCCTTCAAGTCCCTTGGATGGTGGTATTCCAGAGGAGGCATGGACAGGTAAAAAGGTAAACTACTCCTTTTTAAATCCTTTTGTATGTGAGGCCTTTGTCCATATTAATAAAGAAAATAGAACAAATATTGATGAAAAATCTAAGAAATGTATCTTTATTGGATATGGTGTTAATTATTTTGGTTATTGCTTATTGATTATGAAAAGAATAAAATCGTTAGGAGTAGAGATGTAATATTTTATGAAAAGGTCTTGTATAAGAATCAGTTGCAGGAAGAGAAACAGGAAAAAGAAAAAAAAATAATACACAATTCTTGATGAGATCACAGAAAAAGTAAAGGTGCCTAAAAATAATAATAATCAGCAACCAGAACAACAACAACCACCATAACAGTAAAACGCACCTCAAACACCTGAAAGCGGTGTCAGAAGATCTACCAAGATAAGTAGACCCCCTGAAAGATATTATCCTTCATTATATTATTTATTGTTGACTGATTCTAGAGAACTCAAATGTTATGAATAATCAATGTAGGTTGAAAACATAAAGAAGTGGGAGCTAGCCATGAAAGAAGAGATAAACTCCTTAATACATAACCAGAATTGGGACTTAGTCAGGTTGTCTACAGGTAAAACAACATTACAAAATAAATGGGTTTATAGGTTGAAGGAAGAAGATGGAGGAAAACAGAGGTACAAATATAGAATTTTGATGAAGGGGTTTGCACAGAATAAAGGTATTGACTTTGATGAAATATTTTCTCCTGTTGCTAAGATGACTTCAATCAAAATTATTTTAAGTCTTCTAGCAACGGAATATTTGCATCTTGAACAATTAGATGTAAAGACAACATTTCTCCACGGAGATTTGGAGGAAGAGATATATATGCAGCAACCACAAGGATATGAGGTCAAAGGGAAAGAAAACTTCGTTTGTAGGTTAAATAAGAGCTTGTATGGCTTAAAACAGGCTCCAAGTCAATGGTATATAAAATTTGACAAGTTTATGTCTGAACAAGGTCATACTAGATGTCACTCTGATCATTGTGTTTATTTGAAAAAGAAAATTATGGTAGTTATATTATATTTTTATTGTATGTAGATGACATGCTTGTTGCAAGGTCTGACATGCAGGAATTAAATGTGATCAAAAGAAAATTTTCAAATTCATTTGCAATGAAGGATTTGGGAGCTGAAAAACAAATCCTTGGTATGAGAATAACTAGAGATAGGAAAAATTGCAAATTGACATTGTCTCAAAATGAGGACATACAAAAAGTGTTGGAAATATTTAATATGTAGAATGAAAAACTAGTTAGTACATCTTTGGCTAGCAATTTCAAACTTATTAATGATATGTGCCCCAAGACCCAAGAAGAAATGGATTATGTTTGTAAATTTCCATATGCATCAACAGCTAGAAGCTTAATGTATGCAATGTTCTGCACAAGGCCTGATATTGTACATGTAGTGGGAGTTGTAAGAAGGTAAATGAACAATCCATGAAAAGAACATTGGATGGTAGTGAAATGGATTCTCAAAATATTTGAGAAGTACCACAAAACAAGAATTATTCTTTGGTGGTTCAAAAATTTCTCTACAGGGATATGTTGATGCATATATGGCAGGTGAACGAGATAACAGGAGGAGCACTACAGGGTATGTATTTACTGTAGGTGGAACAACTGTCATTTGGGTTTAAAAAATGCAAAGTGTTGTTGCACTTTCAACAACAGAAGCAAAGTATGTTGCTGCTACAGAGGCTAGTAAAGAAATGATTTGGTTACAAAGGTCTATGGATGAATTGGGTAAGAAGCAGGAGATGTGAAGGTTATACAGTGGCAGCCAGAGTGCCATTCATCTTGCAAAGAAATCATCATTTCATTCTAGGACTAAAAACATACATCTCAAGTACCATTTCATATGATCAGTGTTGGAAGATGGAAAGTTGAAGCTGGAAAAGATACACACTAGCCAGAATCATGCATATATGTTAACAAAAGTTGTAACCAAGGAGAAACTAGGATTCTACTTAGTTTCAATTTGTCTTCAAGTATGATTATGAAGATGATAAATAGTTAGGTCCAATGTGGATTCATTGTCCAGCAAATGAAGCAGTGATGGAATTGTTACAATCAGTCTCCAAGTGGGATATTTTTGGGTGTGGAGCCACATTTTCATCCTGATTCAGAGGCCTTTGTTTCATCTGAATGTATACCCCAGGAAGACTGTACACCCCTCCACGTGGGGGGGGTTGTGTGTGAGGGGGACTTGTTCCCCCCGCGGGGGTCCGGGCACCAACAATCTCCCGACGGGGGTTTCGGATATAGTGCCCTTGAAGCTAAAAAAACAATTGTAAAATTGCCTTGTAAAATATTATAATTTCGTAATCAATTTGGGTCATGCATTTGGCGGAGGATCTGACGGTAGAATTTATGTTTAATGTAGGGTTTTTTTCCCTAAAAGGAAACCCATCGTTTTGTATGAGGGCATTGTATTGCGGTTGTGTATTTTATGTGTATTATGAGTGAGTAACAGAAAGGGGGACTGTGTGAGAGAGTAGAGGATATTAAAACGAATATGTTGTAGGTTGTGTCTCTTCATCTTGCTGGATAATATAAGAGGACTGGTTGTTTGCGGTGGACGTAGCTCAAATTGGGTGAACCATGTATATCTGTGTCTCTCCTATTTTATATGTTTTATGTGTTTGTGTTTCCACATATTTTATGTGTTCCATTGATCTGTAATATATAATTTTCTAACAAAACCACGTAGTCCATTTGGGAAATAAAGAATGGAAATTCTTGTTAACATAGAAAGAGAGTTAAAGATGAAATATTTTAATGGACGTAACTTTAGATATAGATATGGGATGGAGCTAAAATATATATCACTAGAAAGATCTCAATGAGCTGATAGTGATGGTGGTATTAGTTTTAGGTTTCAAGGAAGTTGAAATATAAATAATTTTGAAGCCTCATTTCCATAACTTGACCTTGGAGATCAAGTCAAATACCTTGTAACACCTCCCACTACCCAAAGAATGACTGAAGCGAGTGGTAGGGAATGTTACAATTTCATATTAAAAAGTATCATAGGTGATATTATATGATTTAATGATTAGAAAATTCATTTTTTCACTGTTCACAAGAATAGACACACTAGTGTAGAAGTCATTGATGATTACTAATTTCTTACCAAGGTCATAGGATCCTCACTATCAAATCAATATGATTAGTATAAAAAAAATACAATAATTATGCTAATGAGATTCAAGTCAATACAACTAACATCTTCCAAGAAAAATTCCTACTTTTTCATATTTGAGGCTTCCATGAGTGGTATTGATAGTAAATATTTTTGGATATGAAAAAAACATTTACCTCAGTTGTTGGTACGAAACATTGAGCTAATAAAACTAGTTGTGACATATGAAAAATATTTTCTATCAACATTCTAACTTACCATATAATATGTCAAAGAGGGTAGGGGACAAGAGAAAACACTACTTGAATCCTATTTTATAGTTCATTTCTTTCAAATATTTGTCAATTTTCCTAAACTTGGAAATAACAGTCTCATATAGCCCTACTAATGGGCCTCTAAATTAGACTTAAATTAAGGCCCATCTAACCTTTCTTAGGAACATAAAGGCTATATTAAATCTATCCTTATACACTTAATAATGTTTTTTAAGCTTTAATATGTTGATTAGGAAGGTTTAGATATAATTTCATATTTGTGCCTAATATTATTTATTTTTG
Organism: Pinus albicaulis; assembly: GCA_034641835.2. NCBI lineage: Eukaryota > Viridiplantae > Streptophyta > Pinopsida > Pinales > Pinaceae > Pinus > Pinus albicaulis. Next base: position 1,014,334,078 of record CM076580.1, on the reverse strand, counting down.
AAGGATATTGTGAGAATATTGGGCAGATTATGAAGGTTTGGAGGAGATAATTTAGGGACTTGCTCCGTACTATTGAAGGATCAATATTTGAGAATAAATGAACAAAAAATGATGAAATTATTGTGAAATTCTGGTGTAATTCTGGAACTCTGATGATTGAGAAAATCTAGGAATGTGTTCCCTGTCATTTACTGCAAACTCCTAGTGTTGGGAACTAGATCCACTAGTTAAGGGATTTTAGTGGGGAAATATTCCTCCTTTCAAGGATAATTCTTCCTCATCATTTTTTATAAGTAAAAATTCGAATTGGCCTCTAGGGGCATGTATTGTTTAGTCTTATTATGGAGAAAACTTGTTTTTTTGCAACTCCACTTTATTTTCTTACGAGGATGTACTTGGACTGATTCAATAATGAAGTTTGATGCCATTTTTAGCTTCTAAGGCTTGGCTTATTTAATAGTACTATTATTCCTCCTTTTTCTTGGCCATACCAAGAGACTCAAAGCCCTCTTTCATAATTTCATTATTCACATGCCTCTTTCATTTTTTTTCTTCATATTTCTATATTTAGTATGGTTTCTTTTCTTGTTGTAGGATTGAGTTAAATTATTCAAGTGAGTTATTTTGAAGGTTGTTTACATATTCAAAAGCATTATTAATCCTTATAATAAATTTGTAAGGTAATATTAATCATTAATCTATCTGAACTTGGTTACCAGTTAATGAATATAAGATTTCTAGAAAGGCCTTGTAGAGAAATAGTAGTAAATTTCTTCTATTTTTCAGAATGGGTTAATAGGATTCATTATAATTGATTCCAGTTGTATTATTTCATAATAATGTTAAATTTAATAACAAAATTTACCCCATTTCATTTTCACTTGATTAGGTTAGGCATTTAATAGATTAACTAGCTCACTAGTTCTTGAATTTCCAAATTTTAGAGTAGTAGTTTTTTATTATTTTTTAGCACATCTGAACGTGGGTATTTTGGAGTTATTAAATTTGTAATGGAGACCTAATAAATCATAATTACTAAGAAAAAATAGAACTTCCTTTAGCAATCTTGTAGCATGTGTAAACTCAACCATATTTGCTCCCAAAGCTTGGTATTTGTCTCTTAGGCTTGAATCATGACCCCTAAGATATAAATCCATGATTGAGGAATAATAAACACAACTTAGGACATGCATTTTCACAAATTAAATTAGGCTTATTTATTTGAATTCATACTCTTACGATTTCAATTAAAAAAAAAATTTATTTCCTCGCATTAATTTCTTTTCAAATCAACATTTCCAATTCTACAATTAGTTTAGGATTTGATTTCATGTCATTCACTCCATTACATCAGATCAAAAAAATAAGGACACATTGTATGCTCTGCATACAGTGTCGATACCTCTTAAGTTTGTACGAACCCCTAGTTGATAATTAAAGTTGGTAGCCTTGGGAGTTGCAATAGTGAGGCTCATCACTTTTTGGTGCCGTTGTTGGGGAGTTTTCAAAGTATGCCTTGTTTTCTTCCCTAGTTGATTCATTTATTTTCTTTCTGTAAAAACAAAAAAATTGCATTAGGAATATTTCATTTCAAAATATAAAATTGCATTGAATTAACATTCTTATTCAAAAAATATTTAAAAATACTTCTCTAACACTAAACACCACCCCCCCCCCATTTGATCACGTGGTGCAGTAAGAACCACATTACCATCCACTTTTTCAGGTATAAGAAGAAGAGGTGGAAGAAAATGTAGAATAAATGGATGGATATGATGACAATGAAGAAGATCCTCTTGGATTTCCCATTAAAGATATTGATGTCAGTTTGCATATGAAGATAATCCCTCCATCTTCCCTTCCAAACTTCCATGGTATTAGGATAGAGGATCTAGAAAAAATTCTCTTTGAATTTTAAATACTTTTTAGATATTATGGCTACTTATCATGGTCTCAAAAATTGAGATTGTTTCCTGCAACATTGAACGATAAATCTCTTAAATGGTTCATCAGTTTAGGTACTAATTCAATAAGGTCATGGAATTATATGAAAATATATTTCTAGAAAAATATAAATATCATGATCTTAAAGAATAAATTTTTAGAATGAATGAAAAAAAGATGAGAGCCTTGAAGATCTAATAGAGAGATTCTTGTATAATGTTAAGACGGCAAAATTACATCATTTAGGATTTTACACACTAGAAACCCTCTTACTTAGAAAAATTAGGGATGAATGGATTGATCTCCTTGTTCTCATGAGTAGAGGATATGTATACCAATTATCATTCGAAGAAATTTTTGAGACATGCAAACACATATCAAGAGGAAGGGCAAGAGTAAGTAAATAAAAATCAACATTGATAAGTCAATATGAACTTGGAAATTTTATTGATAAATTTAAAACATAAATTCTTAGAAATCTAAGTGAACAAATAGAAATGTTAAGAATGCAAAATGAGCAAAAATAAGATGTTAATATTTGTGTTATCCATGCAGAATCATATACTACAAAATATTGTCCATCATTACCAAGGTTGAAGGAATTTTATCAAGACGAAAATGAAGCAAGTCAATCATCAAAGAAGATATGTTATGTAGCTCCAAGAAGACCATGGGAGCCTAGTCTACTTGATATGATGAAAGGAACTACTTCACAATTTAAAACTTATTCAAATACATCTCAAAGTAATTGGAACACACTCTTTCCTTCGCAACCTTGACTAGATCAACCTCAAAACTAATATTGGTAACAAGGTTTGAAAGAACCTTATGGGATAAATCCATAATAACCTCAATATTTTCCCCAATATCCTCCATACCCAACTCCATGCTATCCCTACCATCCACCTCCACCACAATCACAACCTCAACCACATCCATCTCATAGATCCACTCCCACTCAACTACCTATACCACCATTTCCAAACCCATACAAAGAAGTAACTCAACCCATTTACAATGCTAAGGTAAAAAACTTCCAAACATCTTCTCTTAATCTGAATAGCATCCATATTAGCTCAGGAAGAGTATTGAAAAAAAGTGATTCTCTTGATGTCATTGAAGGACAACATCCAGAAGAACAAGATTCAAATGAGGAGACTAAAGAATAATGGGATGCATGTGATGAAGAGAAGACATTAAAATCATAGATTGATCAAGTTACATTATGCTCATTTTTATATCCTCCATGTGTCCAAGACCACAATCAGCAAAAAGAGGAATATTTTAATGTCATGGTAGAAGAGGACACAAAAATGGATCCAAATGTGCAAGTGGACCAGGGGCATCACAAATATATTGAAATATGGTTTCAGACAATCATAAGTTGCAGAAACACGCTCTTCTTCAACAGTACTTGACATCATCTCAGTGAAAGAATTTGGTCTCTCATGTTCAAGTACATGTCAAAGCATGTATTTCAATCCTACACACAATTCTATCTATCATATTGATGTGCACATGTCTCCATTGGAAGTTGATGCAGGGGCATTAGACACTAGCCAGCAATGTAGGAGGTTTTTTCGACATGTTGTGGCTAGGAGGGTTCAAAATCATCTAAATTGTAGCAGCTAGGTGTCAATACCTCAGCTGACTGTATCATTTAGAGTAGTCAGAGTTGTAGAAGTCGAATAGTTCAGTTAGTCCATCTGTCATGTTTCAGTTAGTTGAATAATTGTAATTAGGCTTTTGATTTTCTAAACGGTCCTCACAGAGGAACCGAAGAGACACATTTTAATGTATATAAATTGTATCCCTCAGATGTATTGAAAAACGAAGAGAAGAGAGGAGAGTTTTCTGCAATAAAATCTGTGTGTTAGCAATTGCTTCCAGTTAAAGAATTTTTGTGCTCATTGGCCATCGAATTGTCTCGAATCCTTATTTGTGAAGAAATTGTTTAATTGTGAGGCAATTGAACTCTATGCATATATATAATTACTGAGTTGAACTATTGTATAGATTCCACATCTCTCTGCCTGTTGGTTCTCTCAAAATTATCTAAACAAACCCTGTTGAACTAATCCCACCCGCAGGCGAGGTCTGTGTAGAGAAACCGTGGTCGTGAACAGTGTTTAAATAGTAGAATTCCTGCTTAATAAAGAGACAGAATTGTTTTTCTATCAGAACCTGACTCGAGATTAGATGGGAGTTAATGAATGAGAGGGATAGCGTAACCCGGCTTGAACCTGTGGTCAAACATTATTTCAAAACCGTGAGCGAAATTGCGAAACCATATTTCCCATATCGCACTGCTTTTCGGAGATAAGTGGTATTCTCCAATCGCGAGCGATTCCATAGAACAGTCGACACGTGGCGTTGGAAATTTCCAAAACTGCCTTTTCCCATTGCCATCGTGCATTAATGATCGACCAAGGAGGCAGCGTGATATTGTCGAGTGTCGTCGATTTGGAGGGGAGCCATCGGACGGTGGTCATATGAGGAAGATGCGCGAAGGTTAACCAAGGTACGACGCATGAATTTGATTGGACTATTGATATATATGTGGGCTCGGGGCCGAAGGTATATTACAACGTCATTTGCTTATAAAGTGTTGGGCTATTAATATAAAATTTTGCCAAGTGACAACCTTATGGTAAGGTGGCAGGGGAATATAAAATTTGGAGATATAAATTAAATCTCAAAGGTTGTTGATAATGTTATTTATCAAATTCCACGAATTTGATAAATAAAATTCTGAGAAAGAGAAAGTAGACCACGTGGAGAAGGAGAACAGGGTTTTAGAAGAGAATTGCTGACATAGCCACGACTACAGTAGATCATCTCTCCTTAGGGGTGACTTTCAGTTTTGTTGCCGTCATTTGTGGTATCAGAGTCGTTGTTTTTTAGTTGTTTTTGCAAGGAGCTGACATGTAAATCTGAGTTGGTAGAGGTGCTGGCAGAAGGAGACTTGTTGCCAACGCAGAGGTGTTGGGGATGTTGCAGAGGGTCGAGGCCAGAATGGATGCCATGGAGCGAAGACAGACCAGAGATCCTGAAGACATCAGCGAACCTGAAATAGAAGAAGTAGAAGAAAATGTTGAAATTCCTCCTGACATGAGGCTCCTCAGAACTATTCTGTGGTCTGCAGTTAAGCCCAGGATTGAAGTATCAAATTTTGCAGGAGGATTGAATCCAGAGGAGCTAGTGGACTGGATAAATGAAATGAACAAGTGCTTCAACTATGAAGAAATAAGTGAAGATAAAAAGGTCAAGTTTGCAGTGACAAAGCTGAAAGGACATGCTACACTTTGGTGGGATGGAGTGCAGGCCGAAAGGAGGAGAGTTGGAAAGCAACCTATCAAGAGCTGGACCAGAATGATGGCTAAATTAAAAGGTAAATTCTTGCCTAGTGATTATCAGCTGACATTGTTTAGGCAATTGCAGAACCTGAGACAAAGGTTGCTGACAGTAAAGGAATACACAGAGGAATTCTACAGAGTGAGCATAAGAGCTGGGAAATTTTAGGACACACTAGAGAAGACTGCCAGATATGTGAATGGTCTCAAGCTGGAGATCCAAGATGAGATTGGTCTCATGTCTCCTAAGACAGTGGAAGAGGCCTACCAGATGGCCTTGAAAGCAAAGGAGAAACTCCTGAGGAAACAATCTGCCAAGAAGAGAGGTACTTTCCGTGGAAAGGGAAGTCAAGGTGGTAGAGGAAAGCCTACTACACCCAGGGATGGAGCTAATAGTAGCTCACCTCAGAATGCATCTACAAAGGATGGTGCAAGGGGCAGAAGGGGTTCTTACAGAGGAAAATTAAGAGGAGGCAGAGACAGAGGCAGAGGTAGAGATTTGAGGTGCTATAGATGTCAGCAAGTGGGACATAAGCACTATGAATGTCCAGAGAATGTGGGTGCTGGTCCAAGGAATGTTGTTGTTTCCCAGGCTGGAGAAGAGGTAGAAATTGAAGAAGAAATTCTACCAGAGAGGGGAGAGTCCTTGGTGGTTAACAAGGTCCTGTTGAAGCAAACCAAAGAGGCCACTAAGCCTGCACAAAGGAAGACTTTGTTTAGGAGCATATGCAAAGTCCAAGGGAAATGCTGCCAGCTAGTCATTGATATTGGTAGCACAGACAATCTAGTTTCCACTGAGGTGATAGAGAAGTTGAAGTTGAAGACAAGGGAGCATCCAACTCCCTATAGGGTGTCCTGGCTGCACAAAGGGCACCAGCTGGTTGTAAAGGAACAGTGTGATATAGAGCTACAAATGGGAAAATACAAAGATAAGGTCCTGTGTGATGTAATTCCCATGGATGTGTGTCATATACTGCTAGGTAGACCTTGGCAGTTTGACAGAGCAGCAGTGCATGATGGCAGGAAGAACACGTACAAGTTCTTCAAAGATGGGGTACATCATACATTGATACCCATGGAAGAAGGAGAGCCATCTAGTAGAGTGATTGATCCAAAGACCTTGTTGCTGAGCAGGAAGGAATATATGCAACAGATAGAAGAAGAAGAGGTAGGTTTTTCTTTATTTTGCAAACCTAAGGTAGTTCTTACTTCTAAAAATATTTCTGATTTGCCAGTAGAAATCCAAGAGATGTTAGACAATTATTGTGACATTATTGTGCATGATTTACCTAATGAGCTGCCACCTGTGATAAATATCAGCCATCAGATAGATTTTATCCCTGGTTCAAATCTACCAAACAAGGCAGCCTACAGAATGACTCCCAAAGAAAATGAGGAATTGGTGGACAAGGGGCTGATCAAAGAAAGTTTGAGACCATGTCAAGTACTAGCAGTATTGAGCCCAAAGAAAGATGGAGGCTGGAGGATGTGTACTGATTCCAGAGCAATCAATAAGATCACAATCAGGTACAGATTCCCTTTACCCAGAGTTGAGATTTAATGGATTGTTTGAGTGGTGCTAAATATTTTTCAAAGATAGATTTGAAAAGTGGATACCATCAGATCAGAATAAGAGAGGGTGCTGAGTGTAAAATTGCCTTTAAAACAAATGAAGAACTATATGAATGGATGGTAATGCCTTTTGGGTTGTCAAATGCACCTAGCACTTTCATGAGACTTATGAATGAAGTATTGAATGAATTCATTGGTAAATTTGTGATAGTGTATCTGGATGATATATTAGTTTTCAGCAAAACTAAAGAAGAACATTTAAGGCATCTCAACCATGTCTTGAAAAAGTTGCACCAAGAGAAACTGCTGATAAATTTAAAAAATGCTCATTCATGAAGGAAGAGTTGGTGTATTTGGGTTTTTTTGTTTCTGCAGAAGGATTGAATATGGACCCAGAAAAGGTTAAGGCAATTGTGGAGTGGCCTTCACCCAGGAATTTTTTTGAGGTAAGAAGTTTCCATGGACTTGCTAGTTTTTACAGAAAATTTATAAGAAATTTCAGTAAGATCAATGCACCCATAATTGAGACAATAAATAAGAGAAAACAACCATTTAAGTGGACTGCTAAAGCAGAAAGAAACTTTAAACTTTTGAAGCAAAAGATAACTGAGAAGCCTGTTTTGATTCTGCCTGATTTTACTAAACCATTTCAAGTGAAGTGTGATGCCGGTGGGGAAGCCATTGGAGCTGTGTTGAGTCAAGATGATAGGCCTGTAGCATATTTCAGTGAAAATCTGAATGACACCAGAAGAAATTATTCCTCTTATGAGAAGGAATGCTATGCAATTGTTCAGGCACTGAAAAAGTGGAGACATTATTTGATGTCCAGGGAATTTGTATTATATTCTGAAAATCATGCTTTGCAATATATTGTACAGCAGACCAAGTTGAAACATAAGCATGCCAAATGGGTTGAGTATCTCCAAGGTTTTAATTTTGTTTTGAAACACATAAGTGGCCAAGAAAATAAAGTAGTTGATGCTTTGAGTAGGAGGCACATGCTTGTTCAAGAATAAAATTTTGAAGTTGTAGGATTTGATTTTCTCAAAGAATTGTATAAAAAAGATCCAGATTTTAAGGAAGCATTTGAGGCATGTTGTAACCCTGTTTTAATAGATAGAAGCCAGTGGCTGTATTATTTCTTGCAGGAGGACTTACTATTCAGAAGAAACCAACTGTGTGTACCAAAATGTTCCATGAGAGAAAATTTGATCAAGGAGAAGCATAGTGGTGGACTTGCTGGACACTTTGGTATTGATAAAACTTATGAGCAGCTGAGTCACTTCTATTACTAGCCTAGGATGAGAACAGAATTAGATAAGTTCGTGAAGAATTTCAAAATCTATCAATATGCCAAAGGAAGGAGCCAGAATGCAAGATTGTACACTCCCTTGCCTATTCCAGACAAGCCTTGGGACATGGTGAGTATGGATTTTGTTCTAGGATTGCCCAAGACTCAGAGAGGGAATGATGCAGTATTTTTTGTAGTGGAAAGATTCTCCAAAATGGCACATTTTATTCCATGTTATAAAACTAGTGATGCCACCCATGTTGCTAGCTTGTTTTTCAAAGAAGTTGTTAGATTGCATGGGTTGCCCAAGAGTATTGTTTCAGACAGAGACACCATATTTTTGGGTCATTTTTGGAGGACACTGTGGAAGAAACTTGGTACCAAACTAAGTTTCAGCTCAGCGTATCATCCTCAAACTAATGGGAAAACTGAGGTAGTGAATAAGAGTCTGGGAGATTTGTTGAGAAGTCTTGCAGGAGAGCATTCCAAGCAGTGGGATCATATTTTTCCCCAGGCAGATTATGCATATAATGACTCACCAAACAGGAGAACAGGGCAGATTCCATTCCATATTTTTTATGGAATGCACCCCAGAGGAATATCAGAGTTAAGAAATCTGGGAAGGGCAGAGCTAAGGAGTGCAGATGGTGAGGAATTTTCTTTAGAGATCTAGGCCATACATGAACAAGTGAAACAACAACTACAAGGCAGTAGCATCAAATACGAAAGTAGAGCAGACTTGAGCAGAAAGGAAGTCCATTTTGAAGTAGGAGATCTGGTTTTGGCACACTTGAGAAAGGAGAGATTCCCAAAGAAGCAATATAACAAACTAAAGTTCAAAAAGATTGGGCCATGCAAGATACTTAGAAAGTTTTTTGCAAATTCTTATGCGATTGAATTGCCACCTAATGTTGGAATATCTCCCATTTTTAGTGTTGCATATTTGTACAAGTATGAAGATGATGGTGCAGAAGAAATACCAGTAGACACGGGACAGATTGAGTGGAAAGAGCAGCTACCTCCAGCGCAACCATTGCAACCAAAGAAAATATTGGACAAAAGAGTGTTCAGGAAGACCAGAGGACAAGAGTACTTTTAGTACTTAATCAAATGGAAGGATAAGCCAGAGGAAGACGCCACTTGGATGACTGAAAGAATGTTGTAGAAGATAGGCAGATCAGTGGAAGAGCTCATGGACAAGAGCCCATGAAGAAAATTGCCCTCAGGAGTCTGATGCAGGGGCATTAGACACTAGCCAACAATGTAGGAGGTTTTTTCCACATGTTGTGGCTAGGAGGGTTCGAAATCATCTAAATTGTAATAGCTAGGTGTCAATACCTCAGCTGACTGTATCATTTAGAGTAGTCAGAGTTGTAGAAGTCGAATAGTTCAGTTAGTCCATCTGTCATGTTTCAGTTAGTTGAATAATTGTAATTAGGCCTTTGATTTTCTAAATGGTCCTCACAGAGGAACCGAAGAGACACATTTTAATGAAAATAAATTGTATCCCTCGGATGTATTGAAAAAAGAAGAGAAGAGAGGAGAGTTTTCTGCAATAAAATCTGTGTGTTAGCAATTGCTTCCAGTTAAATAATTTTTGTGCTCATTGTCCATCGAATTGTCTCGAATCCTTATTTGTGGAGAAATTGTTTAATTGTGAGGTGATTGAACTCTGTGCATATATATAATTACTGAGTTGAACTATTGTATAGATTCCACATCTCTCCATCTATTGGTTCTATCAAAATTATCCGAACAAACCCTGTTGAACTAATCCCACCCGCAGGCGAGGTCTGTGTAGAGAAACCGTGGTCGTGAACAGTGTTTAAATAGTAGAATTCCTGCTTAATAAAGAGACAGAATTTTTTTGCTATCGGAACCTGACCCGAGATTAGATGGGAGTTAATGAATGAGAGGGATAGCGTAACCCGGCTTGAACCCGTGGTCAAACACTATTTCAAAACCATGAGCAGAATTGCGAAACTGGATTTCCCATATCTCACCGCTTTTCGAAGATAAGTGGTATTCTCCAATTGCGAGCGATTCCATAGAAAATTCGACACGTGGCGTTGGAAAAGTTCCAAAACCGCCTTTTCCTGTTGCCATTGCGCATTAACGATCAACCAAGGAGGCAGCGCGATATTGTCGAGCGTCGTCGATCTAGAGGGGAGCCATCAGACGGTGGTCATATGAGGAAGATGCGCGAAGGTTAACCAAGGTACGGCGCGTGAATTTGATTGGACTATTGATATATATGTGGGCCCGGGGCCGAAGGTCTATTACAACGTCATTTTTTTATAAAGTGTTGGGATATAAATATAAAATTCCGCCAGGTGACAACCTTAAGGTAAGGTGGCGGGGGAATATAAAAATCGCAGATATAAATTAAATCTCAAAGGTTGTTGATAATTTTATTTATCAAATTCCATGAATTTGATAAATAAAATTCCGAGAAAGAGAAAGTAGACCACGTGGAGAAGGAGAACAGGGTTTTAGAAGAGAATTGCTGACAGAGCCACGACTACAGTAGATCAGCTCTCCTTAGGGGTGACTTTCAATTTTGTTGCCATCAGAAGTATTCCTATACTTGAAAGATATTTTTTTCTTTTCAAGTAGACTAGGATAGAAAAAAAATTAAAAAAATGGAAAAAGAGAAAAAAGAAAAAAGATAAAATCTCAGGTGAAAACTTATTTTGAGGCGTCTGAGATTTTATCACTAATTAAAAACCTCCATAAGGTAGTCTATGAGTTGAAAAAAAAAATAAAAAAAAAATATCCTAGGTGAAAACCTCCTTTGAGCCGCCTAGGTAGACCTACTAATTGAAAACCTCATTGAGGCAGCTAGTAGGCATAAGAAAAGAGAAAAAAATTAAAAAAATTAAAAAATATATATATATATATATTTGCTCCATTTGTCTCTCTCTAATGAATGCAGGTGCTCTCCAACCTTTGCAAGAAACAAAGAAAATAAGTTGCAAAAGTTTGGTCAAAAACCTAGTCAAAGGAAGTCAAACTTGGAATTTCTCCTCCTTTGCTCGGATTCTGCAAAAGGGCCAAGGTCATTCCAATCCATCACCCTCATCCATTGCCAACATCCACCCATAATTTCCAAGCTTTTCTCATTCAATTTTCTCGATGTCCTAAACTGCTACAGGAAATCCTGTTTTTGCTACAAGAAGTCCTATTTTTTAGCAGAAAAATATTTTTATTATATCTATAAAACTGTGCATCCATTTTCTGACATGTTTCATGGGGATATTAATATGGATGCTGATACCATGCTCAAGCAATTTCAGTAATTTATGGTGCACATTTTGTGATAAATCGACCTCCATCACCTACAACAATTTTTAATTTTTCTCAAAATTTGTGCATCCAATGGCTGAGATGTTTTACGGGGATATGCCTAAGGATGATCGTAACATGCTCAAAAAAATTCTGGTCAATCCACTCTATTGTTTGAGATTTATGGATAAAATAATTCTGCTACAAGGGGTTGTCCTGAACAACTACAGGAAGTTCTGTAATTGCTATAGAAAGTTACAGTAAGCAACATGCAGGTGAATCAAGGACAAAAAACAATCACAAATGGCCTTGAGGTGTAAAAAAATCAATGAGGAGAGCCTTCCCGTCATTTCCTACCACCTTCTCATCACTCCCCCATCTCAAGCACAAGGGTTTTTCATTCTAACATTACCTTTTGTCGCGTTTGTAAAATAATTTTTTTCTGAAAAAACACGGACTTCCTTTGTTCCATTTTTTCAAGGCCATGCCACTTCCTCAACAACCTATAATCATCCTACCATCACCGTAATACCACCTCACTTTTTCCCTCATCGGTCATACAGAGCTAGAAGCCTAAAGAAGAAAGAGAAAGAGGTTTCTACAAGAAAAAGTAACTTCATGTAGTAAGCCCTATGTAAGTACCAGAAAATACCTAAAGACGGTTTTTGACCAATCATGGAGACCAATAATACTTGTGAGATGAATCTGAAGATAGTAATGGCACTATAAGGAGGATCCTCCACCAGCAAACATACATGAGAATACTTAACCTGCACAAACAAAAACTTTATCAGTCAAAGAATCATCATGTTATGAAGACTTGTACAAAAGAAAAATCATCAAATACAACACTCACATCATGAGCATGTCATCAACAACACTTTATCTAGGGATGTGAAGCAGCAAAAAAAACTGCAAAAGAAACCCTAGAAGACCTCCAACATCAAGGCTATCAACAATAGGACCTCCAAGAGAGTTTCACATGCAGCTTCAGGATCATTAGTAGTAGCTTCAAAACCACCAAAGGCAACTTCAACAATCATATCAGCAGCCTCAATATCACTTTCAAAAAAAAAAAAAACATCAATGGTAAGGCTCATGTATGCAATTATCTAAACCCTTTTTTGAATCTATTCTAGCTTAAGAAAACATTAAAAGTGTGAGAAGGAAATTTTTTTATAGCCAAAATTAGTAGCAGGGCATCCTCTGCCTTATCTAGCAATTAGCTTCACTTTTTCACCAAGACACGCACACATGTGAGAGAGTAACAAGAGAAAGGTGAAGAAGACTTGAGAAAGTGGGTAGTAAGTAGTTAGTTGTGATGGAAGACAAGGAGTTCCAAGGGGTAACTAAGGGTGAACTGAGTTAACAAAGAAAGCACTCTGAGTTTATTTTGCATGTAATGTAAAATAAAATAAAATAAAAATAAATATTTCTTCTTCTTTTTTTGAAAAAAGAAAAAAAATAGAAAGAAAAAAATAAAAAATAAAAGGTGGACCCACCACCTCTTGTAATCTAAAATTGGTGGCTGACTTATTATGCTACGCAAGCACCTCCCACTCAGTTAAAAAATTTAATATCTTGCTTATACTTGATAGTGCGGAATTGAATACTTGAATCAGGTGCATGTGTTTTAAATTGTTTTAAGGATTTATGTGTGAGGAATTAAACCTTTGTTTTTGCTAATTAAAAACATGTACAACAACCATAAATTGCAACGAATTAATCATCAACACATAACAACAAATTTAATAAATGATTTCACCCGAATTTCTTGGGTTACATCTCCTTGAGTCTTTGTTAATTGACTTGGCTCTTTGGGATTATGATGGAATAATTTCTTTTACAAGTAACTACTCAACTCCAATGGTTGTTTGAACTGTACCAATGGTTTTATAATACCATAATACCATTGTATTGGTTGCTATCTCTTTGGAGATGGACCTAGGCTCCCTTGTAATTGACCTCTTCTATCGGTGCCCTTAAGCTTCCCTGAGATTCTCTATGGCACTAACTCCCTTAGAAATAAATTTTTGTCCCTATAACCTTTTCTACTATCTCCTGCATATATCAGACATACAAAATAGGTTGTTCATTTGCTCCAAAGGAGTTTTGGCTCCGTAATCTAGGCCTTCAACCCCTGGTGTCCCTAATGGCTCCAAAAATTCCCTGTGGCTTCTTTGGCTCTAGAAGTCTCTAAATGGCTCTAAAAATCCCTCCATTGGATTCAAAATGTCCAAAATAGTCATAATAGACTATTCACTTGCTGAAATTGACCTCTGGCTACTTTGGCTACGCCCTTAACACCTAGTGGCACCCTATGGCTCTGGGCTCACTGAAAAATTTTATGTAGCATCTCAACCTTTAGAAGTCTCCAAATGGTTCTACAATACCTTACATTGGATTCAGAAGGATAAAAATATTCAGAATAGACAATTGGTTTGCTGAGAATGGTCATTGGCTGCTCTAGATAGGCCTAATTCTCTTGTTGGTCCCTGGTGGCCCTTGGAACTTCTCTGAAGAAAAATAACACTCAAAAGTCCTCTGATGGCTCTAAAAACCTCACCAATGGCTCTGGAATGTCCAAGAGAGTTGAAATTTGGCTAAAAAATGCTCCATATATATCTCAATTAATTTTTGCCCAATTTCTTCTACTAAATTTGGGCCCACTACCAGTTAGATTTCCAAATTTAGAATTTCCACCAGAACAGGCACTGCCTCCAAAATCTCCGCCAATTTAAGTGTTGATTAATTAGCTCTAATTAGAGTTTTATGGGCGGATAAATCTGCATTAAAATTTAAGTGTGGTTTATAGGTTAATGATGGTTTAACGTCATAACCCCATGTTTTAACCTTAATTAAGTGTGATTAACTCTCTGCTAGATTGATTGGATTGGTGCATGGACTTGAGTTGTGACCACATGGGGAGGAGGTTGACCCGCGAGGCTGGCCCCCTTCGACCCCCAACCATCGGTTGACTTTGATTCAAATAGAATCAGCAAATGGATAGGGTAAGAACCACTTGGCATAAGAGATGGTAGGCCGGTCGAATAGCAGGCGTGAGGTCAGGGGTTTGACCCCCCACTCCGCCATAACATTTTGCACAAATCTGCAATGAGACTTCTCTGCCAAACTTGGAGCTTTCCTCTAGTTTGGAACCTTCGCCGCAATATTTAGAAGACCCCTCCAACTTTGGATGACTCCGCCAAGTAGTGGGTTGTAAAACTTTATAATATATATATATATATATATATATATAGAGAGAGAGAGAGAGAGAGAGAGAGAGAGAGTTAGTTCCACCATAAACCTTAGTACAGGAAATAATTCGACCATGTAAAATCTAATGTCCAACATTATGGTGACATATAATTTGATCAAGAGTTAAATGTCCAATCCAGAAATTTGACCATAGGGTTAGGAGGTGGCCAACTAGAGAGGACACATGGCGCCCTCTCATTGGATTTCATTCCTACCCTTAAAAAGAAATTCAAATTCCAGCTTAGGAAAAAATTGAAGGTCATTGGCCAATTTCTCCCTTCACTAACCCATCTAGTGAATCTGAAGGTGCCACTTGGCACAATGTCATTGGCTATTTCTGGAGATTATTCCTACAACTACTAACTGTACCTGCCACATCATCATTGTACCTGTTCTGCTCATTTTTTTTTGCCTATTTGGAATTTCTATCAGAACATGATATCTTCCTCATACGACATCGGTTTTTTGAACCATTCACAGCACCGGAATCAGAAAGACGATATCTATCCGGTCGCTCAAGTTCAACACACTTTTGAACACTTTGAAATTTGAGCTATCACTTAGGTCCTGGTCCAAATATGATCATCTTGGCATGTAAATATTAGCTACTACATGCACTAAAGTTGCTACAGGAAAAATAGATTTGCTACAAGAAAGACAAATTTTCTATAGGAAGCTAATAGAGGACAACAAGAGAAAAATTTTGCTACTAGGGTGTTGGAAAATGATTAATTAATAGATAAAAGGTACAAAGAAATGCAACATAACTGCAAAGTATCTACTACCAACATGGTAAATTATCCAAGGGTGAAAAAGGTATTCAATTCACTAGTTTATCGTCAAATCATTCCTTTCTTTTGCCTCAGTTAATTGACCATCATTTCTTCCTCTGTAAGAAGAAATAGCTCTTTGTGAAGTGCTTTCAATTCCAAAATTTAATGAAGAGAATATAGATTGTTAGTTAAGGGTGTTCATAAGAATTTGATGGATAATATGATGTTTCATGACCAAAAATTTGTATCAACAGTAAGAGGCTTGGACTTCAAAGAGAATGGCATTGGTAATGAGGCAATGGATGCCAAGAAATCCTTCCTTTCACAAGGAGAGGTACCATAGGAATAATAAGAACATGAAACAAAAGAAAAGTGTTTCCCTCACAAATAGAAACCATTACAATTGAATAAGAGTAGCAAGAAGAGAAGCAAAAGGAGCAACTTATGGACCAATAAATAGAGAATGATTAGACTAGTATACATGAAGAACCACATGGCAAGGAGGATGAATGGTGTTGGAAATATTGTCATTGATGGAAAAGGTATAGAAAGGAGAAACACTAGAATAATTGTTGATGGAAAAAGAATAGAAAAGAGGTGGTTATAAGGAAAAGGAGAAAATGATACATTGTGCAGCAATGTGCAGTAGAGAGACAAAGGAGAAGCAATAGAATTATATCCTAAAGTAGAGATACAGCAAGGACAGAGAAGCAGAAAAAGCAGAGAGGTAGCGAACGTAGAGAGGCAGTGAATGTAGCAGAGATACAACAAAGACAGAGGAGCATCAAATGTATAAATGCAGTGAATGTAGAGAGGCAACGAATGAAGCAGAGATGCAACAAAGAGAGAGAAGTAGCAAAATCAGAGAGGCAGTGAATGCAAAGAGGCAGCAGAGGCAGCAAATGCAGCTAAGAAGGTAGCAAAGGAAGCAAGGCAGCAAAGAAGCAGAAATAGAAGAGATGCAACGATTACCGCAGAGGTAGCAAATGCAGCAGAGAAGAAGTTGAGACAGCAGAGGAAACGAATGGATCAAAGATTGCAAAGAGGCAGAGATAGATGAAAGAATTCAGATTTTCCAGACACATCGAGGACCATGGATCTTACACAAAGATGATTAAGCCAAGAGAGAGAGGCGAGAGCCGACAAAAAGAGAGGGCTTTAATCAGTAGATGTATAGTGTGATAACTCATGATTACATCCACTAACAAAGACAAGCATAGGAGGAACAATGTGTAGAAACTAGAGTTACAGAGCGGGACAATGTAAACAAACGAAAAATTGACTAAGGCAGAGAATTATTTGAAGAATTCTAAGGGAGGCGAATGGATGGTTAGGATTACATCGCAAAAGTGAAGGCGAAAGATGGACGGCGGAGATCAAATCGCATCAGGAGTGATTTCGAAAATCGCAACAAATAAGAGTTTATCATTAAGGCGTCGCATGGTAAGTTAAAGTATTTACAATGGGAAATGGAGAAGACACATGTTGGCACAGCGCAACATCGCAGATCGCAAGAAATAGAGAATAACCACAAAGTAAATCTTATAAAGTGCGAAATGTGATCATATGAGGATCGTTAGATCTGTGGGTAGATCAACGGCAGACAGTGAATCGTCAAACCACACATCGCAACACTTAAGGTATGGTAGGAATGCAACCACAAGTTAAGTTAAATTTTTTTCGATTTGAAATGGAGGGACACGTGTCGACCTTGCGCAACATCGCATCCTGCAAGAAATAGGGTTTAACTTCAAAGACATCGCAAGGTATGTTGTTTTGGTTGTGATGTAGTAAGGATCAAGTGACGCAATGCGATGAATGGATTCCATGTGGTAGGACCGCGCACAAGCACAGATCACAGATTGCATGGTTTAAATTTTATCACTAATGGTAGAGTGGGAAACCTGCTGGCAAGAATTTTTGATGAGATGTGATTGGTTAAAAGTACTCTGGGACCCTATAAACCTTTCTCCGTGTATATATGTGTCGTTCGATCATTAAACATATGTATGTTATATATATGTGATGTTTGATTGTAAAACATATGTATGATGATAAAACGCAAATTTGTAATCTGTCACGTGTGTAAAAAGAGTGTTATGTGTGACATACCCCACAGGTTACAAAGGAATGGCATGATCACAAATCAAAGGACCAGGAGCTCAGGCAGAACAGTGTTATGGCAGTAAAGTTAACGAAGGGGTTGAATGTGGAAGAAGATTCAGGCTAAAAGGGGCAGTTATGTAGCAAAGGTGGAATATAATGGTAGAAGCAGAAAAGACACAAAGACAACAAGAAGAAGAGGAAAAATGAACAGCAAAGCAAAGAAACTGATGGGTTGAGTAAATAATTGATTGTAACTAGAAATGTATTATTTATTTCTATATTTTTTGTGATGCAAAGGCAAGTCTCCGTAGGCAAAGAAAAACTCCAATTTGATATTGTAATTATTGTATGTATTGTTGTGGAATTTGGAATATGCTGAGTGAGGAAATGAGTGGGTGAAAGGCAAGATTTTTGCATGTTCACTTCATAGTCCCTGTAGAATGAAAACAACCATAAAATTATCTGTATAAAAAAGGTAATATCAGTATGAAAAATGATGAGGAGGATAGAGGAAGAAATACAAACGGCACAACATATTTGAAGAGTGCAGAAGAGGTTAGAAAGCTACATAATTGAAAAGAGTTGAAGAATGTAAGAGTGTTTCAAAATGTTAGAGAGTGGAAGAATGAGAGAGATTAGATACAGATGTTGTGAAGATCCAGAGCTGATATGTGTTGGGTCGTAAAAAGGTATTTGTTGAACACCTAATTAACCTACATTAATCATCAATCCGGGAGCGTCTTTTTATTTCAAGAGTGTACTCTATCTGAGGCTGCAATTGTCTAAGAGCAACGCGGTGAAGATGTAGTACAAAATAACAAGAAAAAAAGTAACCAATGCTTGAAAAGAAACCTAATTACCGTGACATGAATGGAAAGATTAAACTACCTCAATCTTGTAGAACATCACTCTAGGATGCAGTAGCAGTAACTCTTTCCCTTATAAGTCGATGCAAGATGACCAATCTGGGGACTTGGAAGCAAAAGCCTCTATCCTCTACAGTTGGAGATCTTAAAGAAATTGAAACGAAAACAGATTCAATGAAAGCAGCTTAAAAGAAACGCAAGTTGAAAAGGAACAACAGTATGTGACTACAACTGATCTATTTGCTAATGAATAAGTAATGAGTAGAAAACGGAACAGCAATGTGAAATGAACAACAATTACAATTCAAGCATATTCAAAACAATAGATTTCTATATTTCAATCCTGTCGACATCTTCTCGCCACACAACGATCAATTATAACATATTATGAACTAAAGGAATGACAATTCAAATCAGATACAAGTCAGTGAAGCGTTACAATAACGATAAGATAATCGAACTGTGAATTATGCCTCTTATAAAGAAATGAAACAGCAATGACTTTGTATTTGATCCAATCAACAATAAACCAATTCTGTAATCAATACAACTATTAAGCACACTCCACATGACAATGAGCAAATATTAAAATACAAACAGCAAAGTTATTCCACCAGAGTCGGGCCCTTAGCACTAGTGAAATACTGCTGGGCTAAGTCAGAACTACAGAAGGTAAATAAAAATGTGTGCCTTGTATTAAACCAACATAGAGTTTTACAGAAAGGTTTCTCTCAAACAGAGAGTTAATAGAATAGAGAAAATGTAAAGTCTTGCAACCAATTCCCAATTTCAACAACAATCCGTCCGTCCCCTTGTCACTAAAGGACGTGGCTTTATATATCAAATCCTGATGGACCAATCAAGGAACAAGATAAGCTTGAACATCGATCTCTCATGATCGAAAGATCCTGAGGGATTCGCTCCTCTGCGTTTATTCATATTTCTGTTTGCGCTGACTGAGGCTGACCTGTTCCCTGTCCTTTCTAGGCTATTCGTTCAGATCTCCTTGCCTTTGGCTGGATATGATTCAATGCTGTTGGAACAGCAATTAGATTGTTCTCAACCCTGCCTTTGGTACAGCAGCTCACCTCTCCGAATTCATGTTTGTCAATCAAAAAGTAGCTTTTAGTCATCTTTTCGTAGTAATCATAAACCTTTCCAATTCTATTGTAATTCCTATGATAAATTACCTTTCCAAGGCAAACAGGAGTATATTTATGGTAAAAAATGAATAAATGCATAATAATTTCATACCTCTTTCACTGCCCAACACACCCCCCTGCTTAATCTTTTTCATGCCCTCATGAAAACTATAGTTCACACGGAGAGTAGTCAAAGAATAAGCTGAATAAGGTTTGTCATCCACAGGCCTAAAACCATGTAGTGTAGCTAATTCCTCAAAAATATGTTATGTCTTCCCTTCAGGAAGTTCATAAATAGCTTTGTAATCTGAAGCAGGGTACCATGAAATAGGGTTGCGGAACCTACATCCTAACCAATATGGTCCTTCTTTTAAAACAAGATGGCTATAGGAAATGAAACGGTCTGCAGCTAGCCCAAAGTTTCTATAATTAAATGGTTCCCTATTTTGCACATTCTGATTCGAGGTTCTCCATCGGACCTTGGCTGCTATATATGATTCGTTCCTAATGGATGAAAAATAATCTGCTCCATTCAAAATGATTGATTTGTGGACAGGCCCCAGAGTTTGGGTAACGCCTTCCTTTGTCATCAAAATTTTCTGTCTAGCCCAAAATTGAAGTGGGTTCTGAGGTTCACTTCTGACCCATAGATCTAATCCATTTTCCTGCCTTTGAAAGGCGTTATAAGCTTTGAGCCATTTTAATTGATTTACAACAAACGAAATGAATGCCTGAAGCTGAACATCTCCAGTAAAAGGGCTAGGGTTTGATTCACAGTCATTTTCAAGTATTAGGTTATGCAAGTAAAATTCACATAACAGGCGTTGTACTTTGATCCCATAAAGTTTGCAACATGATATCAAGTCATCTATTGCTTTTATTTCTATGGATTTCCCTACCCTAACTGCTTTGATCTTTAATTGTAAATATCTTTCTAGTAAAAAAAAAGCATATTTTTTGGCGGGGCATCTACAGGCTATGACATCAGTATACAAGGAGTAGAGAGTGTCCATTTGAGTGTAGACTAGTTTTCGTTGGTTCATTACCTTATCAGCCTTTACCTCTGCTTTCCGTCGTTTTTCTTGAGCTTCAGCTTCTGCTTCATGAATATTTCTCATTTGTTGCTACAATTCCTGATATATTTTTCTTGGGACTGTACCTTCCTCTAGTTTCTGCCTTTCTATTTGGGCTTGTGTCAATTCTTCTTGAAGTCTGATCAGTGTCGGCTCACTGAAAGTGTGCTAACTGCTAGATTGCATATTTTCACTGAACACTGGTTCCTCTGGAACAGCTTGTGTTGGAACAACTGTTTGTTGCTCCGCATCATCATAATTAGGCTCAGGTATGGTTTCTTCTGTAACTTGGGGGTTCCTATCAGCGACCACTCTTCTCTTTTTCTAGCTTATTTTGATAGCAATGCTTCTTCTCTTAGGGGCTCGCTGGGGCATGTGTTTCATTCTCAGAACCCTAATGGTTTGCCGGAGCTGTTCTACTAGTTTATGAAGCTTTATTCGTTCTCTACGAAGCTTCTCAATCTCAGTTGTTTTCTTCTTCTTTCTTAATGGAATAGTCGTTCCTTTATCTGACCCTATTTGCTCAATAGATTTTTGGCCCATATTAGTGATGCCTTAAGTAAAATTCTCTTCTTGTTCTTCTCCTTGGGGCTCCTCTTCTATATTCATATGCCCTTGGCTCAATTCTCTTGGAATCATATTCTCAGTTAACTCTATAGTCTCCTCGGGGCTTCCAGCTTCAGTATTTTCTTTCTATTGCTCACATCCCTCAGGAGAAGCAACCCTAGCTTCGCTAGGGTTTGTTGTTTCATTCAGTTTTTCTCCAGCTGTTTCTTTATCAATAGGAGAGTATTCTGGTATTTGATTATTTTCAATATTGAGATCCAAGGGGCTATGAGGCCGTGCATAATCACTCATATTGGCCAAAATCTAGGCCAATTGTTCTTCCTGTAAGGGACTTACGATAACATTTTCGACCAACTCTGTTTCATCCTAATTACTGCTATGATTATCCTCAGCCTCCTCACATGTGTGATAACTTCCTTCCTCTTCATCTGAATACCGAATTTCTCCCTCAACTTCTTCTTCTTCAGAATTTCCTTTGATTCCTTCTTCCTTATTATCTCCTTCCTCTGCACTGGGTTTTTTTTCAGTATCGGTTTGGTGACTTATTTCTTCTTCGTCCGAGTAGCGAATTTCTCCTTCCAATTCTTTTCCTCATCAGTACGAAGGCTTACTCCCTCTAATTGCGGAGGTTTTTCCTCCTCTGAACTGTGCATTTCCAGGGGCTGGCTGCTACTACCCAGAAGTTCTTCCACCATCCTTCTATTTCGTTTCAACCGCAGGGACTGTCTATGAGTAGAAGGCTCAGCAATTTAGCCGACCATCCTCTTCTATTTTGGAGCGGGTAGAGCTAACCTTCTGTCAATGGAAAATATTAATTCTTCCCAGCTGGACTGTTGCTAGGCGAGGATACGACTCACTATTAAACAAATTAGACAATGGTGGCTGACCACCGTATCTGCATGCTGGGCTTTTCTTATACCACGAGCAGTATCTTGCAACAAATAATTTAAAAATGCAGGAAAATTAGTGGTGCATTTCTATTTTAATACAGCTAGTAGCTTAAGGTGGCAAGGTCTTACCACATCCTTTCTTCCGTCGCACGTTATGTAAGCCTACACAATATTGGCCAACTCCATCCATGGTTCTCCTAATGACATTGGCTGGACTCCTTTACCTTTGATAACTAACGTCTGTCCATTATCTTGAAAAACAATTATGGCTTCACGAATCCTAATCTTCTTCTGAGTCCAAATAGTCCCTTGCGCGAGAATGCCAGACACTTCTGCAATTATCTCGTCGAATACAGCTATCTGCCTCCCTCTGACCATGGAGGATCCTTCCTGCAAGTTCAATAAAAATTTTGTGACCACAACTTCATGCGGTTGTTGCATTCTCAATAAATATGTAATCCACCCGTCTTTCTAAAATTTCTCGTGCAGCATCGGAGACGATCAATACTTGCGGTTCACTGCGAATTGGCCATCCTCCCATTTCTGTGTTCTGTTAATTTCTCAACACACAGTAATCACAATGGAACAGCACAGCACAGTTCATTGAAAATTTGTTATTCCCTAAAATGCAGGGGTTTTAATCCGTATACAGGAATCTTGGAGTTTGTTTTGTATGCAGACATTCGCGCCCCCCCGAATGAATGAAAGGTCACCCTCGACCGTCAATTGAGAGGAGCATGTGTGGCTTGAGCAGCAGTACAACAGTAAAAAAGCAGGCGTAATTATGATACATTCAATCAAATTACAGCAATTACTGAAATCAATGCATGTGATGAATCGTAAATAAATAGAAAATTGTTTTGTAATGATTCAAATACGAGGAGAAGGGACAGCATAAAATAAACATAAATACAATTGTGTTATTTACCATTTGAACTAATATGATCGATTTGTAATGATTTTCATGTATAATAGGTTCGGAGGGAAAGGTAATTGATTCATATTTCATTTGACATTTAAATAAAGATATAGGAAAATGGTTAAATATAACTATTGATGTGTATAAATGTGACTCCACCATCAGAAAAGCTCTGCTACCCACAGGTGTCCATAACCTTGACAGAGTTGCTTGCTTACCCATGGAACCATTGTCCTTTATGTTTACTGAGGAAGTGCCCCCTTTTTTTATTGAATATCATGACGGAGGCCATTATGCTCGCTTGGTGACCAGATAAAAAACAATGTCGTTCACCGGGAAGAAGTGAAAGGTGGGCAGGCTGGCTTGTGATGAGACCCCCTGTTCCAAGGAATTTTTGTTTTTTTTCAATTGTCTATTGGACCATTTCCCTGGTTTGGTGGCTATAATGGGAATGCCACTTCACTGCCTTCCCTATGATCACGGTAGGCTGGCTCTTGGTGAGACCCCCTATCCTCCATCTGCAAAATCATTATTAAGAATATGTAAATATTTTTTCTTCTTTTCTTTTTCACACAACACCTTTCCTCAGTTATTCATAAGGGATGGCTCAACACTCCTTAAGAGTAGGGATGGTGTAAGAAGTCTGAACATCTCAATAGAAAAAAATTATGCCCTTAGTCCTATTCCTTAGATAAACATCAAAGAAATTTATAGCATATGGGAAGGAACCAATCATGATAAAAATAATCGATCAGATTAATTCAATGGTAAAAATAGAAAAGTTATGTTATTGATCATGCCCTTTTTCCCTTTTTTTTTCTTATCATTACCAGACAATTTTCTTAAAAAAATGTGATTTCTTGAGATTTTTTTTATTACAGTAAGCTTTAACTTGTATGATTGTATATAAATGATATATTTGCCTTTAAAAAAGTAATCAAAAATTCAAAATGTTGTCTTAAAACAAGAAAAACAATCCTCAAGAAGGTGTTGTTCCTTTTAAAAGTAACAGCAAAAATAATCTACGGAATTGTTATTCCTTTCAAAAGGAACATCAAAAAAATACTCTGCAGAAGTGTTGTTCCTTTGGAAAGGAACAGCAAAAGCGCTCTGCGAAACTGCTGTTCCTTTCAAAAGGAACAGCAAAAAAATATTGTGCGGGAGTGTTGTTCCTTTGGGAAGGAACAGCAAAAACATTCTGCGAAACTGTTGTTCCTTTCAAAAGGAATAGCAAAAAATTATTGTGCGGGAGTGTTGTTCCTTTGGGAAGGAACAGCAAAAACGTTATGTGAAACTGTTGTTCCTTTTGAAAGGAACAACAGCGGTCTGCGAAACTGCTGTTCCTTTCGCAAGGACCAGTAGCGGTGATGTTCCTTTAGAAAGGAACAGCAAAACAACCGTAATAAACAGAATTTTTTTCTTTTTCTTTTTTTTTTGAAGAAACCGAATTTCACGAAACAACGATGAAGAAATAAAGCGGTAATATTAACAGAATTTAAAAAAAAAAAATTCCATAAAACAACAATAAAAAAAACGGAAAAAAAATGCTTTATGTACAAAATTAAAAAGAAGATGATTTATCAAACTCATGTCGAGGAGGAGTTCTCCCCTTCAGCGAGAATTTCCATGGTAGAATCTTCCCGTAAGTGTTGGTAAAAGGATTCCCGGGTAAGCGGTTTATGATACAATCGTACTCGATGACCATTTACCTTAAAGGAATGTACAGATCCTTCAATGGTAACTATTGTAACAGTGCCATTATCATGCACTTTTTATATTTCATAGGGTCCAAGCCATCATGTCTGGATTTTTCATGGGAAATCCTGAAACCTGGAATCATATAGGAGTGCCCAGTCTGCTTCGTGGAAGATTTTTCTTTTGATATGGGTGTCATGCCATTTGGCTCTCTGTTGCTGAATTAATGTTGTGTGCTAAAGAGAAGAAAGCCTAATTTCATCAAACTCATTAATTTGTTGCAGTCTTTTAGCCTGGGCTTCATTTAAATTTAAACCCACCTTTTGAGTTATTCGTAATGTTTGAATTTCGAATTCTATAGGAAAGATGGGTTCCTTTCCAAATACCAATTGGTATGGTGAATATCCTATGGTAGGTATCCACGTTGTTCGATATGCCCACAATGCTTCTGGCAATTTGTAGGCCCAATCTCGTCTATGAGAAGCAACTATTTTTGCTAATATAGATTCGATTACTTTTTTCGTGCTCTCTACTTGGCCATTGGCCTGTGGGTGGTATGGAGTCGTGATCTTGTGCTGAACGTGGTAGTTTTTCAATGTTTCAGCTAATTTGTTACCTACAAACTGTGGTCCTCCATCTGTGATTATGTCTCTTGGGAGGCCATAGCGCATAAAGATTTGGAAAATAAATTGTATTACAGAGTCGTCTGTAGCTTTTGAAAGAGCTTCTGCCTCAACCCATTTAGTGACATACTTAGTGGTAACTAGGATATATGTTTTTTGGTTTGATGGGGGGCTAGTAGGACCAAAAAATTCAAGAGCCAAACCGCCTTCCGAAGTTCCATGTTTTTGACAGGTGGTGGTTGTTAAAATGTTAATTGCTGCCCCCAAGTCAAATAAGGCATTTGGAAATGATTGACCATTGATCTTCACTGTCATTATAGGATTTCTTGGGTCTTCATATTTGATGGGTGTTTCCATTCCTGATAATAAATCAGATAAGGTACCGATTATTTGGACAATAGGACTGGTTGTTTCTCTCCTCTTTGGCTTCTATATGCATAATTCCTTAATAGTTTTTGCATATATAGGAATATCTTGAATAGCATGGAGGAGAGGGATTTTTATACACAAATTTTTTAATTCTCCCAGAAGATCAAAATTAGGTTGTTCTAATGGACGAGGTATAATTAATCGTTCTGGGAATGGTGGAGAGGAAGTTTTTACGTGTTGTTGATTTTGTTGCTGGACTTCCTTCTCACTTTGTACTGTTTGTTCTACAAGTAACAGATCTTTAGTGTGGACATCATTATTTTTCTCTGTTTCAACTATGTGCCCAGACCTTAATTGAAGATCATTACACTCCCTAAGTTCATTTTCTACTTCTGGGGGTTCCATTATTTGGACAGAATGAACTGGCCTATTGTTTGGGTTTGGGTTGGGTTGGGCTGGGAGTTGTGGTCTTAAATTGGTCTGGGGGTTTGTATAAGGAGCTGGCAGTGTAGGTTGAGAGAGAGGAATTGATCCGACTAGCTGATTTGTTGGTTTTTTCCAGTTTGACTGCCAGGCCTGATTTTGGGAAGTGGAGGGGGACCATTGTGTAGGCCAGAAAGGTGCATAGAAAGGAAAGTTGGGCTAGTTATTCTGATTTGTTTGATTTGACCAAGATGTGGGAGGAAATGGCTGTTGTGACCAATTAGAGAAAGATGGTTGATTCTGCCACATCCCACTATATTGTTGAGCATTATATTGAGGAGGTTGAAAAGAAAATGGATCATTTGGCATACATGATGGTAGTGGTTGCCATTTTCGGCGCTGATTAAGCAGACATACCACTTCTGATTCCTCTTCTGCCTCCATATAAACTTCTTTTAGGCCAGGGAGTGAAGGACATCCTTCTATAGGGTGATCTTTCGTGCAAATGGCGCAGACTTTAGTCACATCCAACGGACATTCTTTGTGGTTGTGCTTCTTTCTACACCTAGGACAGAATATTGCCAAGTTCTATTCTGCTTCTGCCTGTTTCTGTTTGGCTTGCATAATATCGAACTGTGTTGTTAAAGTCCCAAGTATGTCTGTCTTAAAGTCTTCTAGCAGAATTCCAATTTCTGCACGAGTCACACCTTCATTAGAGGTCTTCTTTTCCCTTGTAATTATATCACGTTCTGATGATTTCAACCTTGTATTGCCCCTCGAACTCCTGATACACAAATCAATGATGTTAGGATAACTTTCCTGATATATATCACCTTTTCCCATAATATTCAATGTTTCAACCCATTGATCTTTCATTCCCCTAATTAATGTGGTTTTCAAAACATTATCAGGTAAAGGTAAAGATGCATAAGGGGATCTCTGAAGATTATATTGAAACCGTTCCACATACTCTTCCAGGGTCTCATTTGGTTTTGCTGTCATTTGGAATATCTCATCTTTTAATTCCAGAGACCTACAGTAATCTTGATATTTCTTTAAAAATGCAGCCTTCATATCATCCCAATCAGTTATAACACCCCCACCTAATCCCATAAACCATCGTAGGGCTGCCCCTTTTAATGTAGAAGGGAATAGTTTTAGTTTTTGGGCATCGGTGGTGTAATCGTATCCTCTGCACAGCACATCGAACTCAAATAAAAACGCATCTGGGTCCTCTGATGTTAAGCCGTGGAATTTGGGAATATGTTCAAGAGGTATCGCTTTCATGGGTGCATTGACTGCAATATCCACTATAGAATATTGCAGCATAGAGGTCTGCTGCTGATTATGATTTTGGTTCTGGGCCATTTGATCAAAGATATGCCAATATCCCTTTGGGATTTCCAAGGAATTTCTAGGTTGACGAGAAGGGGCAGGAATGGCTTTGACAACACTCCCTCTGTCTGGGATAATAAGTATTTACTGTCGACCTACTGTTTGAGGTGATTCAGGACCTTGGTTTTGAATAAGTTGAACAGTACTTCCCTTATCTGGGTTGTTTATTGTTTGGGCAGTTTCAATAGGAGATTTCAAGTTTGTGATTTCTCCCGTTTCCCCTTCTCCTTCTCGGAGATTGCTAGTGTTCCCTTCTTGAAGGAAACTTAAGCAAGGATTCTCAATTTCTTGGGAATCTCGCTCAATTCCCTCTGTTTGATAATGTACCTCAGCAAAGGCTTCAGATGGTGACTTTGTAGCCTGAAGGGAATTAGTAGGCTATCTAGAAGTAGTTCTTTTAAATCCTACTGATGGCTGAGATTCAGTTCTTTTAAGGATTTCGTCAATAAAGGTTGTGCGTCCAAGGGTCACCGGTCCCTTAGGTTTTTCAGCTTTAGGAGGAATTTTGTTTTTCTTAATTAATTTATTCATTCAAAGAAACAAACCTTCATTCCTACCTAAAGAAAGAAGCTTACCTAATTCTGCGATGAAGCGGGCTGTGAGCAAGTATGTTTCTTGCCCAGTGCGCAGGTTCTTACCTTCCGTCTTTAATACCCAATTCTCCGCAAACAGAAGAAAATCAGTTGTGCATTACTCCTTTAAAATGGCATACACTCTCCCCGGAAACAGTGCCAAAATGTTGGGTCATAAAAAGGTATCTTTTGAACACCTAATTAGCCTACATTAATCATCAATCTGGGAGGATCTTTTTATTTCAAGAGTGTACTCTATCTGAGGCTGCAATTGTCTAAGAGCAACACAGTGAAGATGTAGTACAAAATAACAAGAACAAAAGTAACCAATGCTTGAAAAGAAACCTAATTACCATGACATGAATGGAAATATTAAACTACTTCAATCTTGCAGAACATCGATCAGGGATGCAGTAGCAGTAACTCTTTCCCTTAGAAATCGATGCAAGATGACCAATTTGGGGACTTGGAACGAAAAGCCTCTATCCTCTACAGTTGGAGATCTTAAAGCAATTGAAACGAAAATAGATTCAATGAAAGCAACTTAAAAGAAACACAAGTTGAAAAGGAACAGCAGTATGTGACTACAACTCATCTAATTGCTAATGAATAAGTAATGAGCATAAAACGGAACAGCAATGTGAAATGAACAGCAATTACAATTCAAGCATATTCAAAACACTAGATTTCTATATTTCAATCTTGTCGATAGCTTCTCACCACGCAACGATCAATTATAACAGATTATAAACTAAAGGAATAGCAAATCAAATCAGATACAAGTCAGCGAAGCATTATAATAACGGCAAGATAATCAAACTGTGAATTATGCCTCTTATAAAGAAATGAAACAGCAATGACTCTATATTTGATCCGATCAACAATAAACCAATTTTGTAATCAACACAAATATTAAGCGCACTCCACACGACAATGAGAAAAGATTAAAATACAAACAGCAAAGTTATTCCACCAGAGCCGGGCCTTTAGCGCCAGTGAAATACTGCTAGGCTAAGTCAGAATTGCAGAAGGTAAATAAAAACGCGTGCCTTGTATTAAACCAACATAGGGTTTTACAGAAAGGTTTCTCTCAAAACA
Organism: Pinus albicaulis; assembly: GCA_034641835.2. Classification (NCBI taxonomy): domain Eukaryota; kingdom Viridiplantae; phylum Streptophyta; class Pinopsida; order Pinales; family Pinaceae; genus Pinus; species Pinus albicaulis. The sequence goes on along the minus strand of CM076580.1, from coordinate 1,014,304,864 downwards.
GAGAGTTAATAGAACAGAGAAAATGTAAAGTCTTGCAACCAATTCCCAATTTCAACAACAATCCATCCATCCCCTTGTCACTAAAGGACGTGGCTTTATATATCAAATCCCGACGGACCAATCAAGGAACAAGATTCGCTCCTCTGCGTTTAGTCATATTTTTGTTTGCGTTGATTGAGGCCGAGCTGTTCCCTGTCCTTTCTGGACTATTCGTTCAGAGCTCCTTGCCTTTAGCTAGATATGATTCAACGCTATTGGAACAACAGTTATATTGTTCTCAACCCCGCCTTTGGTACAGTTGCTCGCCTCTCCGAATTCCTGTTTGCCAATCAAAAAGTAGCTTTTAGTCATATTTTCGTAGTAATAGTAAACCTTTCAAATTCTATTGTAATTCCTATGATAAATTACGTTTCCAAGGCAAACATGAGTATATTTATGGTAAATAATTAATAAATGCATAGTAATTTCATACCTCTTTCACTGCCCAACACACCCCCCTGCTTAATCTTTTTCATGCCCTCATGAAAACTATAGTTCACATGGAGAGTAGTCAAAGAATAAGCTAAATAATGTTTGTCATCCATAGGCCTAAAACCATGTATTGCAGCTAATTCCTCAAAAATATGTTTTGTCTGCCCTTCAAGAAGTTCATAAATAGCTTTTTAATCTGAAGTAGGGTACCATGCAATAGGGTTGCGGAACCTACATCCTAACCAATATGGTCCTTCTTTTAAAACAAGATGGCTATAGGAAATGAAACGGTCTGCAGCTAACCCAAAGTTTCTTTAATTAAATGGTTCCCTATTTTTCACATTCTGATTCGAGGTTCTCCATCAGACCTTGGCTGCTATATATGCTTGGTTCCTAATGGATGAAAAATAATCTGTTCCATTCAAAATGATTGATTTGTGGACAGGCCCCAGAGTTTGGGTAACGCCTTTCTTTGTCATCAAACTTTTTTGTCTAGCCCAAAATTGAAGTGGGTTCTGAGGTTCACTTCTGACCCATAGATTTAATCCATTTTCTTTCCTTTGAAAGGCATTATAAGCTTTAAGCCATTTTAATTGATTTACAACAAAGGAAATGAATGCCTGAAACTGAACATCTCCAATAAAAGGGCTAGGGTTTGATTCACATTCATTTTCAAGTATTAGGTTATGCAAGTAAAATTCACATAACAGGCGTTGTACTTTGATCCCATAAAGTTTGCAGCATGATATCAAGTCATCTATTGTTTTTAGCTCTATGGATTTCCCTTCCATAACTGCCTTGATCTTTAACTGTAAATATCTTTCTAGTAAAAACAAAGTATATTTTTTGGTGGGGCATCTACAGGCTAAGACATCAGTATACAAGGAGCAGAGAGTGTCCATTTGAGTGTAGGCTATTTTTAGGTTGTTCATTACCTTATCAGCCTTTACCTTTGCTTTCCGTCATTTTTCATGAGCTTCAGTTTTTGCTTCATGAATAGTTCTCATTTTTTGCTGCAATTCCTTATATATTTTTCTTGGGACAGTATCTTCCTCCAGTTTCTACCTTTTTATTCGGGCCTGTGTCAATTCTTCTTGAAGTCTGATCAGTGTCGGCTCACTGAAAGTGTGCTGACTACTAGATTGCATATTTTCACTCAACATTGGTTCCTCTGGAATAGCTTGTGTTGGAACAGCTGTTTGTTGCTCCGCATCCTCATAATTAGGCTTAGGTATGGTTTCTTTTGTAACTTGGGGGTTCCTATCAGCGACCACTCTTCTCTTTTTCGAGCTTATTTTGATAGCAATGCTTCTTCTCTTAGGGGCTCGCTGGGTCATGTGTTTCATTCTCAGAACCCTAATGGTTTGCCTGAGCTATTCTACTAGTTTATGAAGCTTTATTCGTTCTCTGTGAAGCTTCTCAATCTCAGTTGTTTTCTTCTTCTTTCTTAATGGAACATTCGTTCCTTTATCCGACCCTATTTTCTCAACAAAATTTTGGCCCATATCAGTGGTGCCTTCAGTAAAATTCTCTTATTGTTCTTCTCCTTGGGGCTCCTCTTCTATATTCATATTCCCTTGGCTCAATTCTCCTGGAATCATATTCTCAGTTAACTCTACAGTCTCCTGGGGACTTCCAGCTTCAATATTTTATTTCTCCTTCTCACATCCCTTAGTAGAAGCAACCCTAGCTTCGCTAGGGTTTTCTGTTTCATTCAGTTTTTCTCCAGCTGTTTCTTTATCAATAGCAGAGTATTGTGGCAGTTGATTATTTTCAATATTGAGATCCAAGGGGCTATGAGGCCATGCATAATCACTCATATTGGCCAAAATTTGGGCCAATTGGTCTTCCTGTAAGGGACTTACGATAACATTTTCGACCAGCTCTGTTTCATCCTGATTACTGCTATGATTGTCCTCAGCCTCCTCACATGTGTGATAACTTCCTTCCTCTTCATCTGAATACCGGATTTCTCCCTCAACTTCTTCTTCTTCAGAATTTCCTTCGATTCCTTCTTCCTTATTATCTCCTTCCTCTGCACTGGGTTGTTTTTCACTATCGGTTTGGCGACTTATTTCTTCTTCATCTAAGTAGTGAATTTCTCCTTCCAATTCTTTTTCCTCATCAGTACGAAGGCTTACTCCCTCTAATTGCAGAGTTTGTTCCCCCTCTGAACTGTGCATTTCCAAGGCCTGGCTGATACTGCCCAGAAGTTCTTCCACCATCCTTCTATTTCATTTCAACCGGAGGGACTGTCTATGAGTAGAAGGCTCAACAATTGAGTCGGCCATCCTCTTCCATTTTGGAGCGGGTAGAGCTAACCCTTCGTCAATGGAAAATATTAATTCTTCCCAGCTGGACTGTTGTTGGGCGAGGCTACGACTCCCTATTAAATGAATTAGACAATGGTGTCTGACCACCGTATCTGCATGATAGGCTTTTCTTATACCACGAGCAGTATCATGCAACAAAGAATTTAAAAATGCAGAAAAATTAATGGTGCATTTATGTTTTAATACAGCTAGTAGCTTAACGTGGCGAGGTCTTACCACATCCTTTCTTCCGTCGCACGTTATGTAAGCCTGCACAATCTTGGCCAACTCTGTCCATGGTTCTCCTAATGACACTAGCTGGACTCCTTTACCTTTGATAACTAACGTCTGTCCATTATCTTGAAAAAAAATTATGGCTTCACGAATCCTGATCTTCTTCTGAGTCCAAATAGTCCCTTGCGCGGGAATGCCAGACACTTCTGCAATTATCTCGTCGGATACAGCTATCTGCCTCCCTCTGACCATGGAGGATCCTTCCTGCAAGTTCAATAAAAATTCTATGGCCACAGCTTCATGGGGTTGTTGCATTCTCAAGAAATATGTAATCCACCCCAATCTTTCTAAAATTTCTCCCGCAGCATCAGAGACGATCAATACTTGCGGTTCACTGCGAATTGGTCGTCCTCCCATTTCTGCGTTCTGTTAATTTCTCAACACATAGTAATCACAATGGAACAGCATAGCACAGTTCGTTGAAAATTTTTTATTCCCTAAAATGCATGGGTTTTAATCCGTATACAGGAATCTTGGAGTTTGTTTTGTATGTATACATCCACGCCCCCCGAATGAATGAAAGGTCACCCTCGACCGTCAATTGAGAGGAGCATGTGTGGCTTGAGCAACAGTACAACAGTAAAAAAGGAGGCGTAATTATGATACATTCAATCAAATTACAGCAATTACTGAAATCAATGCATGTGATGAATCATTAATAAATAGAAAATTGTTTTGTAATGATTCAAATACGAGGAGAAGGGACAGCATAAAATAAACATAAATACAATTGTGTTATTTACCATTTGAACTAATATGATCGATTTATAATGATTTTCATGTATAATAGGTTCGGAGGGAAAGGTAAGTGATTCATATTTCATTTGACATTTAAATAAAGATATAGGAAAATGGTTAAATATAACTATTGATGTGTATAAATGTGACTCCAATACCATCAGCAGAGCTCTGCTGCCCACAGGTGTCCATAACCTTAACAGAGTTGCTTGCTTACCCATGGAACCATTTTCCTTTATGTTTACTGAGGAAGTGCCCCTTTTTTTTATTGAATATCATGACAGAGGCCATTGTGCTAGCTTGGTGACCAGATAAACAACAATGTCGTTCACCGAGAAGAAGTGAATGGTGGGCAGGCCAGATCGTGATGACACCCCCTGTTCCAAGGACTTCTTGATTTTTTTCAATTGTCTATTGGACCATTTCCCTGGTTTAGTGGCCATAATGGGAATGCCACTTCACTTCCTTCCCTATGATCACGGTAGGCTGGCTCTTGGTGAGACCCCCTATCCTCCATCTGCAAAATCATTATTAAGAATATGTAAATATTTTTTCTTCTTTTCTTTTTCACACAACACTTTTCCTTAGTTATTCATAAGGGATGGCTCAACATTCCTTAAGAGTAGGGATGGTGTAAGAAGTCTCAACATCTCAATAGAAAAAAACTATGCCCTTAGTCCTATTCCTTAGATAAACATCAAAGAAAGTTATAGCATATGGGAAGGAACCAATCATGATAAAAATAATCGATCAGATTAATTCAATGGTAAAAATAGCAAAGTTATGTTATTGATCATGCCCTTTTTCCCTTTTTTTTTCTTATCATTACTAGACAATTTTCTTTAAAAAATGACGATTTCTTGTGATTTGTTGATTACAGTAAGCTTTAATTTGTATGATTGTATATAAATGATATATTTTCCTTTTAAAAAGTTATCAAAAATTCAAAATGCTATCTTAAAACAAGAAAAACAATCCTCAAAAAGGTGTTGTTCCTTTTAAAATTAACAGCAAAAACAATCTGCGGAACTGTTGTTCCTTTCAAAAGGAATAGCAAAAAAATACTCTTCGGAAGTGTTGTTCCTTTGGAAAGGAACAACAAAAGCACTCTGCAAAACTGTTGTTCCTTTCAAAAGGAACAGCAAAAAAATATTGTGTGGGAGTGCTGTTCCTTTGGGAAGGAACAGCAAAAACGTTTTGCGAAACTGTTGTTCCTTTCAAAAGGAACAGCAAAAAAATACTGTGCGGGAGTGTCGTTCCTTTGGGAAGGAACAACAAAAAAATTTTGCGAAAATGTTGTTCCTTTCGAAAGGAACAACAGCGGTTTGCGAAACTGCTATTCCTTTCGAAAGGAACAGTAGCGGTGCTGTTCCTTTAGAAAGGAATAGCAAAACAACTGAAATAAACATAATTTTTTTCTTTTTTTCTTTTTTTGAAGAAACCGAATTTCACGAAACAACGATGAAGAAATAAAGCGGTAATATTAACAGAATGTAAAAAAAAACAAATTCCATAAAACAACAATAAAAAAAAAGGAAAAAAAAAATGCTTATGTACAAAATTAAAAAGAATATGATTTATCAAACCGATGCCGAGGATGAGTTCTCCCCTTTAGTGAGAATTTCCATGGTAGAATCTTCCCGTAAGTGTTGGTAAAAGGATTCCCGGGTAAGCGGTTTATGATACAATCGTACTCGATGACCATTTACCTTAAAGGAATGTCTAGATCCGTCAATGGTAACTAATGTAACAATGCCATTATCATGCACTTTTTGTATCTCATAGGGTCCAAGCCATCGTGTCTAGAGTTTTCCTGGGAAATCCTAAAACCTAGAATCATATAGGAGTGCCCAGTCTCCTTCGTGGAAGATTTTTCTTTTGATATGGGCGTCATGCCATTTGGCTCTCTGTTGCTGAATTAATGTTGTGTGCTGAAGAGCAGAAACCCTAATTTCATCTAACTCATTAATTTGCTGCAGTATTTTAGCCTGGGTTTCATTTAAATTTAAACCCAACTTTTGCGTTGTTCGTAATGTTTGAATTTCGAATTCTATAGGAAAGATGGGTTCCTTTCCAAATACCAATTGGTATGGTGAATATCCTGTGGTAGGTCTCCACGTTGTTTGATATGCCCACAATGCTTCTGGCAATTTGTAGGCCCAAACTCGTCTATGAGAAGCAACTGTTTTTGTTAATATATATTCGATTACTTTGTTCGTGCTCTCTACTTGGCCATTGGCCTGTGGGTGGTATGGAGTCGTGATCTTGTGCTGAACGTGGTAGTTTTGCAATGTTTCAGCTAATTTGTTACCTACAAACTGTGGTCCTCCATCTGTGATTATGTCTCTTGGGAGGCCATAGCGCACAAAGATTTGGAAAAGAAATTTTATTACAGAATTCTCTGTAGCTTTTGAAAGAGCTTCTACCTCAACCCATTTAGTGACATACTCAGTGGCAACTATGATATATGATTTTTGATAGGACCAACAAAGTAAAGAGCCCAACATTCAAATGGTTCGATCACTAGTTGAGGGTTCAGAGGCATTTCATCGAATTGCCCAGGGCGACCTGCCCTTTGGCAGCTATCACAGGCCTGCACGAATTTTTTAGCATCTTTAAAGATAGTAGGCCAACAATAGCCTGTTCATAAAACTTTATGGGCAGTTCTACGATCTGCAAAATTTCCGCCACATTTTCCATCATGGCATGCTTTCAAGATGTCAAATACCTCATCCTCCCTAACGCATCTCCTTATTTTCATATATGCACCTGTATGAAATAGGTGACCTCCAATCTAGGAGAAGCGGGTACTACGGTGTATTATTTTCTTACGCTCATTAAGGGACAAATGTTTAGGTAATTTACCTATTGCCAAATAGTTCGCTATATCATCATACCACGGTGTTCCGATAGTAACAGCGAAGAGATGTTCGTCTGGAAAGTGGTCTTCAACTGCTTCTATATCTGTTGGCTTTTTCATTCTTGACAGAAAGTCAGCTACAGGGTTCTCTTTCCGAGGTCAATCTCTGATTGTGATGTCAAATTCCTACAGTAAAATCAACCATCTTGTCACTCTTCCCTTTGTAACAGGTTTATTTGCTAAAAATTTAATGGCAGAGTGATCAGTATATAGTACTACAGGATACCCAGTTATGTAATGCCTAAATTTGTTTATAGCATGAACTACAGCTAAAAATTCTTTCTCAGTCACAGTATAATTTAATTCAGCAGGGGATAGATTTTTGCTAATATATTAGATTACATATGGCTTCTTGTCTTCCTCCTGTCCAAGTACTGCTCCAATTGTTGTGTCTGAGGCATCAGATGAAATTTGGAATGGAAAATTCCAATTTGGGCCCCTCAGCACTGGGGCTGTTGAAACAAGCTTCTTCAGCTCATTAAAGGCATTATCACATTTATCTGTCCAAGTGAAATCAACATTTCCAGTCAGTGCATATAAAGGTGCATCTATTTGAGAATAATGTTCTATAAATCTTCTATAGTAACCAGAAAATCCAAGAAAGCTACGTACCTCTGTTTGTGTAGTAGGTGTAGGAATTAACAAGAGTATTTGAATTTTAGCCGGGTCTACTTGAATTCCAATTGCTGAAATATAATGCCCTAAGATAACTCCTTCAGTCATCATCATAAGACACTTTTCATTTCTTAAGAAAAGCCTAGTGTCAATACATGTTTGCAATACTTTTTCTAAGTTTTCCAATGCAGGCTCAAAGTCATCCCCATAGGGCGTGAAATCATCCATATATACTTCAAATCCTTCATTTATTAAGTCTGCAAAAATGCTGAGAATTACCCTTTGGAATGTAGCAGGAGCATTGCATAGGCAAAAAGGTAGGACTCGGTAGGCAAATGTCCCCCATGGACAGGTAAAAGTAGTTTTGTCCTGATCTTCAGGGGAAATCTGGATTTGGTTATACCCACTGAAGCCATCAAGGAAAGAGAAGAAATTCTTCCCTGCCAATGTGTCTAGTACCTGGTCAATTAAAGGAAGGGGAAAGTGGTCTTTCTATGTTTCTTTATTAAGTTCATGGTAATCTACACATATCCTCCACTTTCCGTTCTTTTTTGGCACTACCACTAATGGGGAGACCCACTTGTTATCAAATATTGGGTAGATGAAATTAACATCCAATAGTTTTTGTAATTCAGCTTTCACAATATCTTTAAGGTGAGGGTTTAGTCTCCTTTGAGGTTGGCGAATGGGTCCTACATCTTTTTCAATGTAAATGTGGTGAGTACACAATTGAGGATCAATTCCTTTCATATCGGGGTAATCCCATGCAAAGGTTGCTTTGTATTTTCGTAATAATTGGACCACTTTCTCTTCTTGTTTAGCAGTGAGATTGTTGTTAATATTTAAAGTTTTTCCCGGCTCAATTTCTACAACCTTGCTATTTCTCACAGAAGTAGTAGGTATTGTTTGATCAGGAATATATTTTAAAGGATCTTCTTCTTCTTTATTATCGAATGCTGCTTTGATGATGTGACATTGCAAATGAGATATGGCTTGTGTCTTATTAACAAAATTATTAATGATATCATCCTCTATTTGATCTTTAAAATCAAGAGCATTTTCTATGGTTAGAGGTGATCTCATATTCTCCATAAGATATGATGCAGGTGGTTTTCTTGTTTTGATTATTGATAGACTTGGCTGGGATGGGGGATATAGAGCTAGATTCTTGACATAATTTCCCCTTGTAATTATCATGTTGCCTTGTCGACATCCAATATAAGCATCGGAAGTTGCCAACCAAGGTCTACCTAGAATTAACGGATGTCCATCTAGTAGATTCTTTGGATCGATAACGAGGAAGTCAGCAGGGTATTCCCAAGAATCTACTAATACCATTACATCTTGTAGTATACCTTCTGGTTTGACTACTGATCGGTCAGCCAATTCCAACAAGGCTGTTGTTGGTTCGAGTGATGTAATTCCAAGTTTTTGACAGGTGGTGGTTGTTAAAATTTTAATTGCTGCCCCCAAGTCAACTAAGGCATTTGGAAATGATTGGCCATTGATCTACACTGTGACTATAGGATTTCCTGGGTCTTCATATTTGATGGGTGTTTCCATTCCTGATAATAAATTAGATAAGGTACCGACTAGTTGGACAGTAGGATTGGTTGTTGCTCTCCTCTTTGGCTTCTTTATGCATAATTCCTTAATAGTTTTGCATATATAGGAATATCTTGAATAGCTTGGAGGAGAGGGATTTTTATACAAATTTTTTTTAATTCTCCCATAAGATCAAAATTAGGTTGTTCTAATGGACGAGGTATAATTAATCGTTCTGGGAATGGTGGAGAGGAAGTTTTTACTTGTTGTTGATTTTGTTGCTGGACATCCTTCTCGCTTTGTACTGTTTGTTCTACAAGTAACGGATCTTCAATGTGGACATCATTATTTTTATCTATTTCAAATATGCGCCCAGACCTTAATTGAAGATCATTACACTCCCTAAGTTCAGTTTCTACTTCTGGGGGTTCCATTATTTGGACAGACTGAACTGGCCTATTGTTTAGGTTTGGGTTGGGTTGGGCTGGGAGTTGTGGTCTTAAATTGGTCTGGGGGTTTGTATAAGGAGCTGGAAGTGTAGGTTGAGAGAGAGAAATTGATCCGGCTGGCTGATTTGTTGGTTTTTCCAATTTGACTGCCAGGCCTGATTTTGGGAAGTAGAGGGGGACCATTGTGTAGTCCATAAAGGTGGATAGAAAGGAAAGCTAGGCTAGTTATTCTGATTTGTTTGATTTGACCAAGATGTGGAAGGAAATGGCTGTTGTGACCAATTAGGGAAAGATGGTTGATTCTGCCACATCCCACTATATTGTTGAGCATTATATTGAGGAGGTTGAAAAGAAAATGGATCATTTGGCATACCTGATGGTCATGGCTGCCATTGTCGGTGCTGATTAAGCAGACATACCACTTCTGATTCCTCTTCTGCCTCCTTATAAACTACTTTTAGGCTAGGGAGTGAAGGACATCCTTCTGTAGGGTGATCTTTCGTGCAAATGGCGTAGACTTTAATCACATCCAATAGACATTCTTTGTGGTTATGCTTCTTTCTACACCTAGGATAGAATATTGCCAAGTTTTGTTCTGCTTCTGCCTGTTTCTGTTTGGCTTGCATAATATCGAATTGTGTTGTTAAAGTCCCAAGTATGTATGTCTTAAAGTCTTCTAGAATATTTCCAATTTCTACACGAGTCACACCTTCATTAGAGGTCTTATTTTCTCTTGTGATTATATCACGCTTTGCTGATTTCAACCTTGTATTGCCCCTCGAACTCCTGATACACAAATAAATTATGTTAGGATAACTTTCCTGATATATATCACCTTTTCCCATAATATTCAATGTTTCAACCCATTGATCTTTTATACCCCTAATTAATGTGGTTTTCAAAACATTATCAGGTAAAGGTAAAGATGCATAAGGGGATCTCTGAAGATTATATTGAAATCGTTCCACATACTCTTCCAGGGTCTCATTTGGTTTTGCTGTCATTTGGAATATCTCATCTTTTAATTCCCGAGACCTACAGTAATCTTGATATTTCTTTAAAAATGCAACCTTCATATGATCCCAATCAATTATAGCACCCCCACCTAATCCCATAAACCATCGTAGGGATGCCCCTTTTAATGTAGAAGGGAATAGTTTTAGTTTTTGGGCATCGGTGGTGTAATCGTATCCTCTGCACAGCACATCAAACTCAAATAAAAACGCATCTGGGTCCTCTGATGTTAAGCTGTGGAATGTGGGAATATGTTGAAGAGGTATCTCTTTCATGGGTGCATTGATTACAGTATCCACTATAGGATATTGCAGTGTAGAGGTCTGCTGTTGATTCTAATTTTGGTTCTGGGCCATTTGATCAAAGATATGCCAATATCCCTTTGGGATTTCCAAGGAATTTCTAGGTTGACGAGCAGGGGCAGGAATGGCTTTGACAACACTCCCTCTTTCTGGGCTAATAAGTATTTCCTGTCGACCTACTGTTTGAGGTGATTCAGGACCTTGGTTTTGAATAATTTGAACAGCACTTCCCTTATCTGGGTTGTTTGTTGTTTGGGCAGTTTCAATAGGAGATTTCAAGTTTGTGATTTCTCCCATTTCCCCTTCTCCTTCTCGGAGATTGATAGTGTTCCCTTCTTGAAGGAAACTTATGCAAGGATTCTCAATTTCTTGGGAATCTTGCTCAATTCCCTCTGTTTGACTGTGTATCTCAGCAAAGGCTTCAGATGGTGACTCTGTAGCCTGAAGGGAACTAGTAGGATGTCTAGAAGTAGTTCTTTTAAATCTTACTGATGGTTGAGATTCAGTTCTTTTAAGGATTTCGTCAATAAAGGTTGTGCGCCCAAGGGTCACTGGTCCCTTAGGTTTTTTAGCTTTAGGAGGAATTTTTTTTCGCTTAATTGATTTATTCATTCAAAGAAACAAACCTTCATTCCTACCTAAAGAAAGAAGCTTACCTACTTCTGTTGTGAAGCAGGCTGTGAGAAAGTATCTTTCTTGCCCAGTTCGCAGGTTCTTACCTTCCGTTCTTAATACCCAATTCTCCTCAAACAGAAGAAAATTAGTTGTGCATTACTCCTTAAAATGGCATACACTCTCCCCGGCAACGGCGCCAAAATGTTGGGTCATAAAAAGGTATCTTTTGAACACCTAATTAGCCTACATTAATCATCAATTCGGGAGTGTCTTTTTATTTCAAGAGTGTACTCTGTCTGAGGCTGCAATTGTCTAAGAGCAGCGCGGTGAAGATGTAGTAAAAAATAACAAGAACAAAAGTAACCAATGCTTGAAAAGAAACCTAATTACTATGACATGAATGGAAATATTAAACTACTTCAATCTTGCAGAACATCGATCAGGGATGCAGTAGCAGTAACTCTTTCCCTTAGAAATCGATGCAAGATGACCAATCTGGGGACTTGGAAGCAAAAGCCTCTATCCTCTACAGTTGGAGATCTTAAATAAATTGAAATGAAAACAGATTCAATGAAAGCAACTTAAAAGAAACGCAAGTTGAAAAGGAACAACAGTATGTGACTACAACTCATCTAATTGCTAATGAATAAGTAATGAGAAGAAAATGGAACAGCAATGTGAAATGAACAGTAATTACAATTCAAGCATATTCAAAACACTAGATTTCTATATTTCAATCCTGTCGATAGCTTCTCACCACGCAACGATCAATTATAACAAATCATAAACTAAAGGAACAACAATTCAAATCAGATACAAGTCAGCGAAGCGTTATAATAACAACAAGATAATCGAACTGTGAATTATGCCTCTTATAAAGAAATGAAACAACAATGACTCTGTATTTGATCTAATCAACAATAAACCAATTCTGTAATCAACACAAATATTAAGCGCACTCCACACGACAATGAGCAAAGATTAAAATACAAACATCAAATTTATTCCACCAGAGACGGGCCCTTAGCGTCAGTGAAATACTGCTGGGCTAAGTCAGAACTGCAGAAGGTAAATAAAAACGCGTTCCTTGTATTAAACCAACATAGAGTTTTACAGAAAGGTTTCTCTCAAAATAGAGAGTTAATAGAACAGAGAAAATGTAAATTCTTGCGACCAATTCCCAATTTCAACAACAATCCATCCGCCCCCTTGTCACTAAAAAACGTGGCTTTATATATCAAATCTCGACAGACCAATCAAGGAACAAGATAGCTTTTAGTCATCTTTTCATAGTAATCATAAACCTTTCCAATTCTATTGTAATTCCTATGATAAATTACCTTTCCAAGGCAAACAGGAGTATATTTATGGTAAAGAATGAATAAATGCATAATAATTTCATACCTCTTTCACTGCCCAACAATATGAAACAAATTTGAAGGCTGGAAGGGTAGCAGTGAGGAAGGAAGAAAACATAGCTGATATCTAGGTAAATCATCATATGATTTCATTGTAGAGTAAGGAAGTTGGTGCTTCCGTATCAAGTTGTAGCTTGATAGATGTCCAATTGTAGCTGGTTGAGGTAGGAGCCTCATGTGGGTTTTAGCCTACAAAAAGTACATAGGAGTTGGTGCTTCTGTTTCAAGTTGTAGCTTGATAGATGTCTAGTTGTAGCTAGTTGAGGTAGGAGCCTCCTGTGGGTTGTAGCCTACAGAAAATACATGGAATTTGGTGCTTCCATTTCAATTTGTATCTTGATATATGTCTAGTTGTAGCTGGTTGAGGTAGGAGCCTCTTGTGGGTTGTAGCCTGCAGAAAATAGATAGGAGTTGGAGCTTCCTTGCAAGTTGTAGCTTGCAAAATTTGAGGTAGTAGCCTCCTGTAGGTTGAAGCCTATAGAAAATCAGTGGTGAGAGGGAGTTGGAGCTTGCCTTTGCATCACAAAAATAATAAGATGTGGTTTTCTCCCTTATGGGTTTCCACTTATATATGTTTTACATGTGCATGATGATTATGTGTTGATGTTCTGTATTTAATCTGCTTAATACTTGTTGCTCACATATTAAGATTTCAGTTTCATTATATATTAATTTGATCATGAAATGAAGGTGTAAATAAGTTTAAAGGAAATTTTAAAAGTACATGAATGTATTAAATTGATTCACCCACCCCCCACTTAGTTTAACTAAGGGTTCATTAATTGGTATCGGAGTTAGTTCCTTTGGTGCGAGCCTAATAGCTTGAAGGAGATCTAGTTGAGTCATGGACTATCAAAATGTAGCTGAGTTGAATACAACATACTTTCCTGAATGAAGAGATAAGGTTAAAACATATTTAATGGATTATGAACCTGAGGTATGGAAGCTTGTATGTGATGGTTACTGCACAGACTCTCCCTCGTTATAAGAACAATAGTGGAATGCTAAGGAAAATGTGTGATATATAATAGTATTCATAACAAGGTTCTTGACTTAATAATGGATTTAACCTCTGCAAAATGAATTTGGAATAGATTGCATCTCATGCATGAAGGAGGCACTAGTGGATGCATTATCAAGAAGGAAAAGATAAACCAGATGGAGAAGAAAAATTCCATTCAAAAGGGAAAATGTCAATCAAATGAGATACCTGCTAGGGTGAATGGATGTGAGTACCATGAAGAAATTATAGTTGAGGAAAAATCCAAACTTGACACAGCCTTGATTGAAATACAAAGGTTGAAGAATGAAAACAAAAACCTTAAGACATTGGTGCAAATATGTGATGAGAGAGAATATGAAGATAAGGAAGAAATTGTTGGCCTGAAAGTAGAACTTGAAGAAGCTAAGAAGGTGGAAGACATTCTGCTAAAGAAAATTAAAGATAAACATCGGGAGCAAGATAAATTGGAAGAAGAAGTAGTAAGCATGAGAAAGAAACTAGAAAACGCCCAAAGGGAATTATATATGAATATTCCACAAATGAAAAGCTCTGGACAGTTGGACCAGATTCTAAATGCTCAAAGGTCTCCTATCAAAAAGGCTGGGATAGGCTATGAAGGAGAAACCAGTAAGTCCAAGGTAGAATATAACAAGAATATCATTTTTGTAAAAGTTGTAAAGGACAATGAAACACCTCAAAAGATACCTACAAAAGTAGAAGCCAACAAGAACATGATTTATAAAGAAACAAACAGAAACAAGTAGCAACATGAAAGGAAAGAGAATGAAAGGATGAAATAGTCAACTGCTAAAGGCTCATATGCTTCTAAAGATGAATTGAACAAATTTGGAAGATGTCAAGGAAGGTTCCTTCCTCCTGTGAGAATTATCACTTGTTTTTCCTTCCACACACCTGGACATATTGCAACATACTGTAAAACAAAGGAAATCCATTCCAACCAACTAAAGATGCAGCCAATGAAAGGACTACCTCAGGAAAACAAATGGAGAAGACAATCTATCACCAGGTACGCAAAGTATTTCCATGGCTACTATTATGCATGCAATAATTTTTGGCATAAAATTGTTGAATGTAAATTATGTTCAAAAGGGAGCATAAAATATTATACATTAGCTCAAATGTACCTTGGTAAAATAATATGTTATGTATGCCTCAAGATTGGCCACAAAGAAAAAGACTATAAGCCACCATATACATTAAAGAACTCTAGACAAATGATGGAATCCAATCAAATCAAACAAAAATGTGAATAAAAATAATTGCAGACATTATGAAGAACCCCAATAAAGTATGGAAAGAAAAGAGAAAGGGGGAGCCTGTTACCTCAATAATATAATGAATCCATCATAGTCTCAGGGGGAGCTGCTCTAGGAAGAAACACAAATATCCAGCCAATAATAAATAAGAAGCAACATCCCAGGGGGAGAGAAGTTCAAAATTAGTCCCCATAAAAGTAGTCTAAGAAGAGCTCCATGGAATAAGAATAGCTAAAAGTTCAAAAATGGAAAGGAAAATTCCTATAATAGAGAACTATAGAGGAAGAAGAATACCTGAAGCATTCAATAGACAACAGGTTGATGGAAGGAGAGAAGGAAACAAGCAACCATGGTGGTAGAGGGAACATCAGCCATGGACATGTAAGCTAAGAAGAAAACAACATACTAATTGATGAATGATTAAAATCACAAAAAGTATGCCTTCAGCTATAGAACTGGAAATATCCATAGAGGATGATCACACGGTGCATCACACTACAAGAGTTAGCAGTGAAAAAAATTTAAGAAGGATGAGTAAGATAAATATTTATCATCATTATATCATTCCATATTTCATCTATAGAAGGTCCCCTTGGAGGAAAGCCGTTAAATGAGTGATAAAAATATGACTAGTCTGCCCTTGTAGATTCCAAGAAAACAAATTGAAGATGCCTTCCCGAAGATCATTATATTAGAACAAGTGAATTGTATATAGAGCAGAAATGATTCTAGAGAATTCCTATAAAGGAATATGCAGCGAAATTATTTTAAACCAGAATGAAAGAATAAGAAAAAGGTTAATGATGCCAAGATCAGATTTAGTATATTGATGATTGTTGTTAAAAACAGTGGAGAGCTCAATAGTAGAAACTAAAAATGTTGTCTTAACTATGGGTGCATGTGCGAGCTGAAGTGATATTACTACATAATTTATCAAATTAGTATCAATTGGTACTTGGATCAAGCCGCCTTCCTATCAACAAAATATCGAGTGTTATCAGTGAAGCAGTGGTATGGTACAGGTCCTCAGGATCAGAATATTATGGTAGAAATACATCAAGGTAGTATTCCCAGCTCCAAAAATAGAATAAAAGAGATATCAACGCCTTACAAATAAGCCACTTCGAGGGGGAAACCTCCAATACATTACATGAATGAACAATTCTTGGATGATACAAATTACAAAACGTCCTTTCTATATATAGGAGACCATGGGGCCCAATGTAATCATAGTGGGGCCACAATGTAATCCTAGCTGACCTAACAATAATAATTTAAGGGCACAATAATAACAATATGGGGGTTACAGGGGTACAATAATAACAATAAGGGGGTTACACTAACAACAATAAGGGACTATACTAGTAATATAGGGACCTAACATGCCCCTCTCCTTGAAAAAAGTGTTGTCCTCAACGCTTGAGTAGCTCTGGGTGCTTCTGTATAAAATTCTCATCCTCCCATGTAGAATCTTCAGTGGGTAAGTTCTTCCACTTGATGAGATACTCTGAAATTGATCGATTCTGTAGCTGTCGAGTTCTTGTTTCCATGACCACTTCAGGTTCCAATATTATTTTTCCTTTCTCATCAAGTTCTGGAAATATTGTTTGAACTGGAAGATTTTCACCTATAACCTTCTTCAAGCATGAAACATGGAAAACTGGATGTACTCGCGAAGAAGCAGGAAGCTCCAATTTGTATGCCATAGAACCAATCTTTTGCAACACCTTGTAAGGACCATAGTACTTTGGTGATAATTTATTATCCTTCTTAGCTTGCTTGAGGGACATTTGTTTGTATGGTTGTAGGCGTAAAAATACCCAATCTCCTACATCAAAACTTCTCTCACTGCGATGTTGATCTGCCTATTGTTTCATTCGATTTTGTGCCAAATTCAGGTTATCCTTTAAGAGTTGGAGAGCTTCTTGTTGATGCTCGATGTGATCTTCCACTACTTGAACCTTCGAATTTTCCCTTAAAGATGATGTGATGGATGGTGGATGATATCCATAAAGTGCCATAAATGGGGTCATTTTTGCTGCAGTATGGAAGGAAGTGTTATACCACCATTAAGCGAGAGGTAACCACTTGACCCATTGTGTTTGTTTATCAGATACAAAACAACGAAGATATCCTTCCAAACATTTATTTACTATCTCAGTTTGACCATCGGATTGAGGATGATAAGATGAGCTATGAGCTAATTGAGTACCTAAACAAGAAAATAACTTCGTCCAAAAATTTCCAGTAAAAATGGGATCTCTGTCGCTCACAATAACCCTTGGGCTTCCATGTAGCTTTTGAATTCTGTCCATAAATGTAGTAGCAACTGTACTTGCTTTAAATTGATGAGATAATGCACAAAAGTGTGCATACTTGGTAAGTCTATCAACTACCACCATGATGACACTCTTTCCTTCGGACTTAGGTAAACCTGTGATAAAATCCATTGTAATCTCCTCCCAACGTTGACTTGGAATGGATAAAGGTTTTAGAAGTCCCGGGGTCTTAATTTTTTCCACTTTATTCTGCTGGCAAACCAAACATTCCACCACAAACTTTTGAATATCAGATTTAAGGCCATCCCAAAAAAATTCTTTCTTCACCCTGTGGTAAGTTTTTAAAAATCCCGAGTGTCCTCCTAAAGGAGAAGTGTGCAATTCCAAAAGAATATTTTGTTTTAGTTAGGAATTCTTACAAAGATATAAGCGATCTTTGTACCATAAAGAATCATTTTTCCAACTAAATGTATCAGATGTACTAGGATCTTGCTGCAACTTTTGAATGAGTATCCATACATCTTTGTCCTTCTTCCATTCATCTCTTGCTTCAGTTATCCAATCTGGTTGGATAATAGAAATGGCACAAAGCAATGCTTACACCTCTTCATTCTTTCTTGAGAGTGCATCTGCAACAACATTAAGCTTTCCTTTTTTGTAGATTATTTCAAAGTCATAACCCAACATCTTTGTGACCCATTTTTTCTGCTCTTTTGAAGATATTCTTTGTTCCAAAAAGTGTTTAAGACTATCATGATCAGTTTTTACCTTGAAGTGTCTTCCCATTAGGTAAGTTCGCCATTTCTTTAATGCATGCAGTATTGCTAACATTTCCTTCTCATAAATAGGTTTCTGTAAATACTTTCCTTTGATTGGACGACTTTCAAAAGCAATGGGTCTTCCTTCCTGCATTAAAACAACACCAATTCCATTTCCTGAGGCATCACATTCCATAATAAATGTTTTTGTGAAGTCTGGCGTAGCTAAGACCGGTGCTAGGCACATTGCCTCTTTAAGATGTTCAAAGGCCTTAGTTTCTTCAGGAGTCCATGAAAATGCATCTTTCTTCAATAATGTTGTTAGAGGTGCTAATATTCTCCCATAATTCTTAACAAACTTGCGATAATACCCTGTTAACCCAAGAAATCCTTGCAACTGCTTTATGGTTGTGGGGACTTTCCATTCCTTAATGGCTTTAATTTTGTTAGGGTCTACCTTAACACCCTCATGAGATAAAATATGACCCAGATATTCCACCTCTTGTACTCCAAAGAAACATTTGGATGTTTTTGCATATAATTGTTTCTCCTGCAATAGTTTGAGCACCCTGTCAACATGTTCAACATGATCCTTCCAAGACCTGCTGTAGATTAGTATATCATCAAAAAATACTAGCACAAATTTTCTAAGGAAGGGTTTGAAAATGGAATTCATCAACCCATGAAATGTAGAAGGTGCATTGGTAAGGCCAAAAGGCATGACCAAAAATTCATAATGACCCTCATGAGTTCGAAATGCTGTTTTTGGAATATCTTGAGTCTTCATTCTAATTTGATGATATCCTGAACGAAGATCCAACTTGGTAAAATAAATTGCTCCATGTAATTCATCCAATAATTCATCAATCACAGGAATGGGAAATTTATCTTTAATGGTTAGCTTATTGAGCTCCCTATAATCCGGACACATTCGCCATGATCCATCCTTCTTGTGTACCAATACTACAGGAGCAGAGAAAGAACTTTGACTAGGTTGAATTATACCCGCCTCTAACATTTCTACAATCATGCGTTCAATTTCGCTCTTTTGGAAGTAAGGATATCTATAAGGCCTGATGTTTGGAGGAACACTTCCTGGAATCAAATGAATAGCATGATCATGATCACGAATA
The DNA here is from genome assembly GCA_034641835.2 of Pinus albicaulis. Taxonomy (NCBI): domain Eukaryota; kingdom Viridiplantae; phylum Streptophyta; class Pinopsida; order Pinales; family Pinaceae; genus Pinus; species Pinus albicaulis. The sequence continues at coordinate 1,014,285,721 of CM076580.1, read as the reverse complement.
GGTGGGAGTCCTTTGGGAGTTTCAAACACCTTGGAATGATTGTCCAAGACTTGTTGGAGATCTGCAGAAATAGATGATTTTGATGTTGGAACTTCTAGTACGCATAATTGTGCAATTACGCCTCATTGTTCTTTCTTTAGAAGCTTTGTCATGAAATTAGAGCTTATTATCCTTCCTGGCTTCCCTGCAATACCTTGTAATTTCACTTCCTTTCCTTCTGAAAAAAATTTCAAGAAAAGTTCTTGAAAATTAAAAGCTACCGTCCCCAAAGATTGTAACCATTGTACTCCTAGTACAACATCAGCACCTCCCATAGGAATGGAAAGCATTGGACTATTCAATACATATTCCCCCATGGTTAGCTTGATATTATGGCATTTTCCAGAGAAATTTATAGTTCCTCAATTTGCAACCATCACTTGACATTCTGGTGCTGGGTATAGGAAACAATTCAATTCCTTGGCTACCTTACAATGAATAAAATTATGGGTACTACCTGAATCAATCAACACTTTTACCTTTTTCTTCTTGATATGTCCTTCTATCTTGAGAGTTTGAGGAGTGGTAATTCCTGCCAATGCATTACACGATATGGTCGGACTCATTTCTTCCTCTTCTAGGGTTGGTTCATGGTGTATACCCTCTTCTTTTGAAGATTCTTGTTCATTTTCTTCTTCCTCTTCACAATCTATGTAAAATAATTTCTTCTCAGCACACTTATGACCTTTAGTGTATTTGCTATCACAATTGTAGCAAAGCCCTTTTGCTCTTTTTTCTTCCAATTGTTGTGGTTTCAACCTTGTAGGTTGTGCAAATCTAGGAGTAGCAACACTTCCCTCTTTATAGAAGTGAGTGGTAGGCTTCCTTGTCGCCATAATTTTACATTCAATTTTTTTGGCCAACCTGAATGCCTTCTCCAATGAATTAGGTTCCAAAACGCGAACTTCATGTTGGATGTTATCCTTTAAAGTACCTATGAAGAGATCAATCCTGTGTTCCTCTGGAATATTAGTTACCCTTATATTCAATTTTTGGAGGTCCTCAATGTGCTCCCCCACTGAACCCTTTTGTTTGAGATTTATCAATTGGCTAAATAAGGTGTTGCTCTTTGTATCCTCATAATGTGCTATCATTACCTCCGTAAAAATTGACCAAGTGAGAATTTTTTTACGGGAGCAAAGCCATCGATACCATACAAATGTATTTTGTTCTAAATGTAAAGCTGCAATGCGTACCTTTTGTGTGTTTTGAACATTATTGAGATCAAAATATTGCTCCATCTGTAGTATCCATGTTACAGGATCCTTTCCATCAAACTTCCTCCTATCCATTTTTGGAATATGGTGGTTCTTCCCTCCAACATTATAGTTTATGAAATCACGATTAACATTTATTTTGTTCTCATCATGAGTTTCCTCTACTATATTTTCACCATTATGAAAAATTTCTTGTATCAACTTTGCCAAACCTTCTATGTCTACTTTTAGATCATTCTTCATGTTTTCCATGTTGTCTTTCATTTTTTCATCAATCTTAGCTTCCATGTCATCCATCTTATCTTCCATGCCCACTTCTATGCCATCCATCTTAGCTTCCAAACCATTCATCTTAGCTTCCACGCCTTTCTTCAAACCATCCATCTTAGTTTCCATGCCTTTCTTCGAAACTTATATTTCATTTTTTTCTCTTTTCGAGTGCAAAATTTTTTGCACTTGCTCTTGTAATTTTGATATTTCATGTTTCCATTCTTCGTCTTCATGAGTCATAGTAGATCCTTATAAAGGCTTAATGGGTGTTGAATTATTTTTAGGGGCCATTTTAGAATCCAATATTGATATCTATTTTACAATATCCCCTTGGAATCAATTCAAATTTATTCTTCAAGCAATACTTATGCAATTCGGAAAAAAAAATACACACCTTTTACTTGCTTTTGAGGAGCTCGATATTGAAATTGAATTATCTCTATAACTGCAGATCCTCAATATTTGAAATTCGGCCCTGTAGTAGCCCTATAAAGCTTATTTCAAATGCCACAGGTCTAATATGATTTGGATTCTTCAAGACAAAGTTATGTCTAATCTCCCACAATGACCTAATTATGGACTGGTTCAGTAGAGCAAACTTGTATGACTTGCACGTGTCACTTTTTTGTCCTTTGGCTCTGAAATTGATAGATAACAAATGATAGTCTGTGTACTTGCAACCACTTTTTACAACATTCCAATCTGATGCTCAAAGAGAGAGCTATGAATATTTTTCCACGGTCACCTCTTTGAGATGAAATTTAGAAGCCTGAAAAAGCCCTAACTTCCACAGATCATATCTCCAAAAATATTGTGAAAAAGATCTAAAATTTTGTGAAGGTGTTCCTCAGGGTTTTGGCTTTGTACTCTAAAAATTTCAACTTTTGAACCTTCGTAGAAAAAAATTTATAGCAAAAATTCCACGATGACCTATTTAGGTTAAATTCAGGAACCTACAAAATGACCTAAATTCCACAGCTTATATCTCCAAAAATATTGTGAACCAAGCTCTGAAATTTTTCAATTATGTTCCTTGGGATTTTTGCTTCGCACACTAAATATTTTAGCTTCTGAACCTTCGTAGAAAAATATTTATAGAGAAAATTCCACGATGACCTGTTTGGAGTAGCGAAACCCTAGAATTCAAAGCTCTGATACCAAATGTTGTGAAACCATCTCCAAAAATAGAAGAAAAGAGATATCAATGCCTTATAAATAAGCCACTTTGAGGGGGAAACCTCCAATACATTACATGAATGAAAAATTCTTGGATGATACAAATTACAAAACTTCCTTTCTATATATAGGATTCCATGGGGCCACAATGTAATCCTAGCCGACCTAACAATAATAATTTAAGGGCACAATAATAGAAATATGGGGGTTACAGGGGTACAATAATAACAATAAGGGGGTTATACTAACAACAATAAGGGACTATACTAGTAATATAGGGACCTAATAGTGCATGTGCGAGCTGAAGTAAGATTACTACGTAATTTATCAAATTAGTATCAATTGGTACTTGGATCAAGCTGCCTTACTATCAACAGAATACAAAGTGTTATCAGTGAAGCATTAGTATTGTACAGGTCCTCAGGATCAGAATATTATGGCATAAATACATCAAGGTAGTATTCCCAGCGTTATCTGCATTATTAAAGCATGAAAAGGTCAATAACAATGCTAAAGGATCATTATCTTGTTTACACTTGAAGTATTATATTGAGCATTGAAGTAGTATCTATTTCTATATATAACTGCATGCCTTCCTCAAGTCATTACAGATATATCTTCAAGACCTCTTTCTTAAGATCATTCATAAAAACTTGTGAAGTCTATTTGTTGAGGTTCCAATTAAACAACTTGAAGATGTTTTTCTGAAGATCATCATGATAGAACAGTTAAAGTATCTGAAGTATGAAGGACTAGTTGTGTTAATCTTACCATTTGAAGCTCAAAATTCTTTTATTGATTCATCTAAAGCCTACTTCAGCATAAAATATTTTTTGGTAATTCACCATTGAAGATATATTGATCATTGGCATACACACCCCCTTACGTCATAAATAAAATTGGATAGTTGATAAGTGAGACTGACCAATACATTGAAGTATCTAGCCTCAAGGGTTAGTTTTGAAAAGTACTCTATACAAGTAGTAAAGTCACTTGGTCTCTTAGATTGAAAGATATTTTCTAATCTTACAATAAGTTGTAAGTTCTAGTTTGACTCATTGTTCACATCAATATCAAGGGCCTTTCGGCTGGTAGTGTAATATCCCTATCAGAAGTCCAACACATATCACCACCCACATGTAGTAAAGGTGAACCTCGACTATAAAATATATATTGGCACCATCATATTTGGAAAGATGTGTACTATAGATATGTATCTCAGATGAAGATCATAATATGGACTGAAGTATATTTGGAGCAGACTTTATATGTCGTATGGATCATTCTCAGTATTTTAGTATTGTTCCAATGATGCATCTCTGATTATAGAAGTCTGATTATATAATTTTGTTATATGAAGTGTCCTTATCATCACTTTCAGCTTTATACAAGGGTAAGGAGTCTAAGCTTTGGGATGGTATCATCTTACATACAAATTCAATGATTCTTAAAGTATTATCCCAACAAATATTGTACACCAGCTTGGAGTAGCATGGTACAAAGTCAGAAGAAGAAGGCCTAAACACAACTCAGAGAGAGGAAATGAAAAGATAGAAACTACATTGGGAAATGTGAAATACTTTGCCATTGATTTCAAAGGGGGAGGAAAAGCAAGCAGAAGAAGAAAGGCTCTTCTGAAAAGCAAGCAAAGGAGGACAAGACACTTCTCAGAATGAGAAAGGGAGGAAGTCTTGGAGGAATTATTGGAGTAATGGTGGATGTGTTGCCATCAATGCCAAAGGGGGAGATTGTTTGAAATATTTTCATTGATGGAAAAGGTACAGAAAGGAGCAACACCAGAATCATCGTTGATGGAAAAAGAGCAGAGAAGTAGCAGTTATAAGGAAAAGGAGTAGATCATACATTATGTAGCAATGTGTAGAAGAGAGACAAACGAGAAGCAATAGAAGTATAACCTAAAGCAAAGATACATCAAAGACAGAGAAGCAGCAAAAGAAGAGAGGCATCGAATGTAGAGAGGCACCAAATGCAACAAAGATACAACAAAGACAGAGAATAAGAAAAAGTAGATAGGCATCGAATGCAGCAGAGATACAGAAAAGACAAAGAAGCAAAAAAAACAGAGAGGCAGTGATTGTAGTGAGGCAGCGAATGCAGCAGAGATGCAACAAAGACAGAGAAGTAGCAAAAGCAGAGAGGCAACGAATGTAGAGAAGCAACGAATGCAGCTAAGAAGGTATCAAAGGAAGCAAGGCAGCAAAGGCAACAAAGAAGCAGAAATAGCAGAGATGCAGCGATTATCGTAGAGGCAGCAAACACAGTAGAGAAGCAGTCGAGACAACGGAGGCAATGAATGGAGAAAAGAAAAAAAACGGGCAGAAACAAATGAAGACATTTAGATTTTCTAGAAAAAAATGAGGACCAAAAATCTTACACAAAGATGATTAAGCCAAGAGAAACAGGTGAGAGATGAGAGAAAGAGAGGGCTTTAATCAGTAGATGTCGATTGTGATAACTCGAGATGACATTCATTAAAAAATACAAGCACAGGAGGAACAACATGTAGAAACCAGAGTTACAGAGTGGAACAGTGTCAAAAAATGAAAAATCAACTAAGGCAGAGAATTCTTTGAAGAATTCCAATGGAGGTGAACAGATGGTCAAGATTATATCGCTAAAGTGAAGGCGAGAGATGGATGACGGAGATCAAATCACATCAGGGGTGATTTCGCAAATCACAACATTTAATATTTTAACATTAAGGCGTTGCATGGTAAGTTAAACTATTTGCGATGCGAAATGGATAAGACACGTGTTGGCACGACGAAATATCACAGATCGCAAGAAATAGAGTATAACCACAAAGTAAATCTTATAAAGTGGGAAGTGCGATCAGATGTGGACCATTAGATCTAGGGGTAGATCAACGATGGATGACGAATCGTGAGACTGCACATCGCAGCACTTAAGGGATACCAGGAAGGCGACCGCAAGTTAAGGTTAAAGTTTTTGCGATGCGAAATGGAGGGACACATGTTGACCTTGCACAACATCGCATCCCACAAGATATAGGGTTTAACTTCAAAGACATCGCAAAGTATATTTTTTTGGTTGCGATGCGGTAAGGATCAAGCGACGCGATGCGATGAAGGGAGTCCACGTGGAAGCACTGCCCACAAGCATAGATCACATGGTTTAAGGTTTATTGCTAATGGTAGAGTGGGAAACCTGTAGGTAATAATTTGTGATGAGATGTGATTAGTTCAAAGTACTATGAGACCCTATAAGCCTTGCTCCCTGTATATATGTGTCGTTCGATTGTTAAACGTATGTATGTTATATATATGCGTTGTTTGATCGTAAAACATACGTATGTTGATAAAACTTAGATTTGTAATCCACCGCGTGTATAAATGGAGTGTTATGTGGGCCACACCTGACAAGTCACAAAGGAATGGCATGAGTGCAAATCAAAGGACCGGGAGCTTGGGTAGAACAGTGTTACGATAGTAAAGCTAATAAAGGGGTTGAATGTGGAAGAAGATTCTGGCTAAAAGGGGAAGTTATGCAGCAAATGTGGAATATAACGACAGAAGCAGAAAAGAAACAAATACAACAAGCAGAAGAGGACAAATGCATAGCAAAGCGAAGAAAATGATGGGCTAAGTAAATACTGTAATGATTGTATATATTGTTGTAACATTCAGAATATGTTGAGTGAGGAAATGAGTGGGTTAAAGGAAAGAGTCTTTCCTGTTCACTTCATATTCCCTATAGAATATAAACAACCATAAAGTTATTTATATAAAATAGGTATTATCAGTATGTAAAATGAAGAGGAGGATAGAGGAAGAAAGAGAAAGGGCGCAACAGATTTGAAGAGTGCAGAATAGGTAAGAAAGCTACAGAGTTGAAAAAAGCAGAAGAATGTAAGAGAGTTGTAGAATGTTAGAGAGTGGAATAATGAGAGAGATCAGATAGAGATGTTGTGAAGATCCAGAGCTGATATGAAACAGATTTGAAGGTTGGAATGGTAGTAGTGAAGAAGTAGAAAAATAGTGCTTATATCCAAGTAAATCAGCATATGATTTTACTACAGAGTGAGGAAGTTGTTTCTTCTGTATCTTTGTAGCTTTATAGATGTCCAGTTGTAGCTGGTTGAGGTAGGAGCCTCCTGTGGGTTCTAGCCTACAGAGAATACATGGGATTTGGTGCTTCCGTTTCAAGCTGCATCTTGATAGATGTCTAGTTTTAGTTGGTTGAGGTAGGAGCCTCCTGTGGGTTGTAGTTGGTTGAGGTAGGAGCCTCCTGTGGCTTGTATCTTGCAGAAAACAGATGGAAGTTGGAGCTTCCTTGCAATTTTTAGCTTGCATCATTTGAGGTAGTAGCCTCCTGTAGGTTGGAGCCTACATAAAATTAGTGGTGAGAGGGAGTTGGAGCTTTCCTTTGCATCACAACAATAATAAGATGTGGTTTTCTCCCTTATGGTTTCCACTTATATCTTCTATCCATGTGCATGATGATTATGTGTTTATGTTTTGTATTTAATTTGCTTAATACTTGTTTCTCACATATTAAGATTGTTGTTTCATTATATATTAAGTTGATGATGAAATGAAGGTGTAAATAAGTTTAAAAGAAACAATAAAATTCCATGAATGTATTAAACTGATTCACTCCCCCCCCCTCTCTTATTTTAACTAAGGGTTCATCAATAGGTTTCTCAGAGGATGAACAACAGTTTCAATAGGGGGGTATGATGGGCCTCTAAATTAGACATAAATTAATTCCCATATAACCTTTCTTAGGCACATAAGGGCTATATGAAATCTTTCCTTATACACTTAATAATTATATTTAAGCTTTAACATGGTCATTATGAAGGTTTATATATAATTTCATATATGTGCCTAATATTATTAATTTTTAAGGATACTGTGAGAATAATGGGCAGATTATGAAGATTTGAAGGAGATAATTTAGGGACTTTCTCCATACTACTGGAGGATCAATATTGGAGAATAAATGAAAATAATATCATGAAATTATTGAGAAATTATGGGGTAATTCTGGAACTCCAATGGTTGAGAAATTCTAGACTAATTCTGGAACTCCGATGATTGAGAAAATCTAGGAATGTGTTCCCTGTCATTTACTACAAACTCCTAGTGTTGGGAACCATATCCACTATTTGAGGTATTTTGGAGGATAAAGCTTCCTCCTTTCAAGTGGAATGTTTCATCATCATTTTTTATAAGTAACAATTCGAATTTTCCTCTAGGGGCATGTATTTTTTAGTCTTATTGTGGAGAAAATTTATTTTTTGCAGCTCCGCATTCTTTTCCTGCAGGATGTACTTGGACTGATTCAATAATGAAGTGTGTTGAAATTTTTAGCTTATAAGGCTTGGTTTCTTCCATCTGACTCTAATTCCTCCTTGGCTTGGCCATCCCAGGAGCCTCAGAGTCCTCTTGCACAATTTCTTGATGTTCTTTTCACTTCTTATTCACATGCATCTCTCATTTTTGTTTTGCATATTTCTGTATTTAGTATGGTTTTTTGTCTTGCTGTTGGATTGAGTTAAATGATTTAAGTGAGTTATTTTTCAGGTTTTTTATAGATTCAAAAGAATTATTCATCCTCATAATAACTTTTGAATTTCATTTTAATCATTAATCTATTCAGATTTGGTTACTAGTTCACGAATATAAGATTTCTGAAAATGCCTTGTACCAAAATAGTAGTAAATTTATGTTATTTTTTAGAATGGGTTAATGAGTTTAATTCAACTTGATTCCACTTGTATTATTTCATAAAAATGCCAAATTTAATAATAAAAAATTCCCCATTTCATTTTCACTTGATTAGGTTAGGCATTTGATAGATTAACTAGCTCACTAGTTATTGAATTTCTAGATTTTAGAGTAGTAATTTTATGTTATTTTTTAGCACATGTTAATAGAAGTAATTTGGAGTGATTCCATTTGGAAGGAGACCTAAAACATCCTACTTACTAACAAAAATTTTCCCATCCCATTTTAATTTAATTTACGTTTTCATTCGGTGAGTTATCTCCAAAAGAGAACATCTTGTAACAAAAACAAAACTTCCTCTAGCAGTCTTGCAGCATGTGTAAACTCGACCAGATATTCTCACAAAGCTTGTTTTTTGTCTCTTAGGCTTCAATCATGACCCCTAGGATCTAAATCCATGATTGAGGAAGAATAAACACCACTTAAGATGAGCATTTTCACAAATTATATGAGGATTATTTATTTGAAATCATACTCTTAGGATTTCAATTACAAATTGTTGTTCTTTCCTAGGATTAATTTCTTTTCAAAGCAACACTTCCACTTCTACAATCAGTTTATGATTTTATTTCATGATATTCACTCCATTACATCAGATCAACAAAATAATGGCACATTGTATGTTTCACATACAGTGACGATACCTCTTAATTTTGTACGAACCCTGGGTTGATAATTAAATTTGGTAGCCTTGGGAGTTGCAACATTATTGTTGAAATACTCAGGCTCATCACATACTATAACAAATTTCATCTCAGAAGGAACCTTTATCTCTTCTAACCTATTCCAAAGGTTAGTCTTAGGAACGGGGTGATTTTTTTTTCTAAAATCAATGAAACAACAAAGGAGATTTATTTTATTATGTGACTCGTCTAGGTGATAGTCCTATGTGTAAGAAGATGATCAACAATTGAGTTATACTCTAACTACGGCTTGGCACTTAGCTAATTTCTCATGAATTTTAAGCCATATGTTAATCTTCTTATCCAAAATGCTTCCATATAATTTATCTAATATGGGGATAATCATAATGGTCATGCAATAAGAGATTTTTTTATCCCCACTTTAAAGACCAGAATAATGATGTTTTGAGTGAAGGGTGTAGGTAAGCCATTTTTGACTTCTTAATTTAATATTCTATCTTGGTAGCAGTTAATGTCCATACTGTTCCCTTTTATGATTCAATTGACCCCAAATGTTTTTTTTTCTATTAAAAGTATTTCATCCTTTATCAAAGCATTAAGAAAATTCTTTGTGGCAATATGAGATTCATAAATATTTTTGAAGTAGAATTTGGAATCCTTTAGGTGAATCATATTATTTTATTTAGTTTTAGGGGCAAGAATTTATCATAACAAGGCTTGGATGTTTTATTATTTCTTTTTCGTAACAAATTGACATAGAATTTGTTAATAAAAGTAGAAGTGGTTAGTGTAAGTATAGGACAGAGGTATTCAATATTGTTTATATAAGACAAGACATTTAAATCATTAGTTAAGTTCTTTTTTTTGTAATATAAATTTTTATTTCCTCACAAAATTAGAGTTTCGAGTGCATAGTTCATACATCCACTATCAGTATCCTTTGTTGTATATGGTATCAATCCACCCAATGGGAAACTAGATATTATGAACCTATGCCAAAAGAGTAATTAGTCCATAACTTTAAAGAGAGTATAATTTTAAACATAAAAAAAGTGTCTTCAGAGTCACCATACCCCAAAAAGATATCAAAAACGATTCAACAAAATAGGATTTAGCTGAAGTAAAAAGTGTCAGGACTCTTGCACTAAAACCTATAGGAGCCAACATTGTGGAAAAATGTGGTATGTGTCGCTCAATTTGGGTAGGAGAGTATCCATATTTTCCACATAGAATCACAAATTCCATTATTATCTCTTCACATGCTTTAGACTGGAGAACTCATTGTATCTATCAACTTGTTTTTCCATGAGAATTATTTCTATTAGGGTGTTCATTTTCTAGTAAAGGACTAAAGCTTGAATGTATTATTCCTTTCGGTCCCTAGTGTGTCTAGGGTCTAGAATCCACCACCCAAATTCTTCCAAAAGATCCAATTCTAAGAAGCCATGTTTGTCTTTAGCTACCTCAATCTCCAAGTCCTGCACACCAATTTGAGTTTCAGGTGGGATATTTGATTAAAAGGACTCAACAACCTCTTGGGCCTATTGATTGGCCTATTTACAACCCTGAGGATATTGGCCTCCTACTCTTCTCTTATATTTTCTCATGTAGTACTACTTCATGGGAGTTAGTTGATGGTGTTGTCTAATATTAACATAGGTGGGGCTAAGACACGACACAAAAATAGTAGCATGAGTGATCAATAGCTCACCAGACAAGAAGAAAAGGGCTCCCTTATAGACCAAATCGACTATTTCCATGAAAGAAATTCTTACCATAACAAATAAATAATAATGTGACCGAGACAAGACCCCAACATCTAATAAGCATCCTTAAAACCCGTAACTAATCCCCATATACCCACTATCAACTCAAAAAAACACCCTTGGAATAGTGTCTTACTAATTAAAAATTTTGGACCCAGGGGTTGCTTAAACACTAATAGACCCATGACCAAGAGATACTACAACAACAAAATTACAGTGAATGAAAGGATTCAAAACTACTAATAAAGATCCAAGCTCTAGGTATTGCAGGTAAGAAGATAACACCTCATTTGGAAGACCAAATTTGTTGACATGAGTGGCCTAGCTTCCAAACTTAGCAATACATTCCTAGTCTAAACTCTCATCCCATTTCCTAGTCTTTGAATTTATATTCTCCATAGCAGAAACTACCATAACCCCACTTGTATGAAGTTTCCTTTTACCAATTTGATTCACAAATTTTACACTCAAAATTCACCAACTTCAAAATTTTCCAATACAACTATAACCTACACCATGTTCCTTCTCAGAAACCTTTGCAAGAATAGGCCAAGGCCTTATAATACTAGTAGCATCCCAATCCTCATATGAGAAATGACATCGGCTAGAATTTCAATCCCTTCTATGTTCACAAGTGACATGAATATGTTGATTGATCTGGGGATGATAATACAATATGAAATTACATGAACCTAGGGGGAGTTGGGGGGAAGGCCACCCCCTTCCATTAATTACCTTCATTTTTCAATGTGGTAGGAATGATTATCCATGTTGTCAATTACCTTGTATTGCACCCCCATTAGGGGGAACTTAATTTCCATTCTCTCCATCCCTTGGTGGCTAGACTTGTCTACATCCAAAATATTGCTTAAGTCGTTGTGATAGTCCAACTGAGATTATAGGGGCCAAACAATATCTAATATGATACCTTGATGCTAACAAATCAAATTAGATAGGTAGTCAGTAGCACAATTTCTGGTTCACCGTGTACGAGACAAGATGACATAATTATAGAAATGGAGTAGTTGTTGGGTTCTATAGATTAGATTTAGAAGTCTCCATATTTTTAAAATTTTCTCTATTGGAACTCCTTGGATGAGTTTTTGTGTTAATTTAATGGCTAAGGAGGAGTCACTATTTACATGGGTCTTCATATGTCCCACTGATAGAGCCAATTTGAGAGCCCTCTCCAAGGAAAATAATTCAACTTCATTGTTACTTGATACACCATAAATTGCTATGAATATCCACAAAACCTTATTTCTTCAGACCTTATAATTCCTCCAAGCCTTGCTAAGCCTAGATTTCATTTTGAGGCTCCATTGAAATTGAGCTTTAAAAATCCCACCTGAGGTGGTGAATACACTACAGGGATAGAAGTCTTAGGATGAGGTGGATTCCATGAACCGAAACATATCATACAGGGAGAAAGTTTGAGTTTATGCATAATAGTAGCTTCCTAGGGCTATTTTTTCCAGTCATCTTAGTACCAAGGTTCTATGAGGATAGTGTCTCTTATGTTTTACCTTACAATATGCCATGTTCTATCCACAAATTCATATTTGTCTCTAAAAAATATCATATTCCTTTCCTTCCAAATAGGCCACAATGTGAATCCTACAACAAGGAGCCAAACTCTTTTTACTATTATATTGAAGGATATAAAGTGTCTTCATTTTTCCAAGGTCTGAATAACACAATGATGACAATGATCTGAGTGTCCAAAAAGTTCCCAGAATATTTTCCATATAGAGGCAGAGAACTGACAATTATTATGTAGATGTGCCATCATTTCTTCTTTCTACCCACACATTAGGAAAAAATATGATCCTTAAAATTATTTGGATTGGATTTGATCCCATGTCAATATCTTCCATATTCCCACCAACCATAGAAATTGTGCTACATTAGGCCACAAGCGAGATGTCCATATTCCCCTCTAGAGAGCTTCACAATCCAATATATGATGTTGGACTAATAATGAATATGCATCCTTTAAGGAAAACAAACCCCTCAACTGGTAACCCCACCTTAATGTATCCAATTCACTATCAAAGGGTATCCTCCTATTGTATAGCTCCTAATTTAGTTTATGCCAGAACACCATGGTTTGGGGCCTTTTGCAATCGTCACTCTTTTGCTAGGTCCACCATTGTGGATATTTTATCCTGTATTTCTAGAAATTATCAATGATTGAGCACCGTTATTTAGTTCCAAACACAATCAAATATATCATTTCATTCATGGAATTAATTTTAGGCATATTTTTCCAAGACTCCAACCAAAATCAAGTCATGCGTCCATTTCTTAGTTACCAAAAAGCATGAGCCTGTATTAGGCTACTATTATTTTGAGCTAAGTTCCATATTGAGGAGATAGGAGAATAATTTTCAGCCCTTAACTTTTCATCCTAAGAGTGGAAGGTCCCATATATATGATGTGGTCCCTCTTGTAGCCACTTCTACTGCAATTTAGCACTGAAATATTTGTTTGACAATTAGTGCCATGTAACTCAAATTATTTTTCAAGCTTATCCATACAGAGGTTATTCCAAGGAACCAATGCCCATTTCTTGGAATTATGGGCCCCTTTCCATAATTTTTTTTTAAGAGAGTTGTGATTTTGTTATGAGAAATTTTGGCACCCAGTAGAGCATACAATTGATACATGGATATCGCTTGAATAAAAAACTTGAGAAAGACAATTCTACCTACTAGACTCAAATATCTAAAGGTCAATCCCTCAAAATTATTTTATACTTTATGAATGGCACCACTCCAACAAGCCACTATTAAGGAATTAGAAACAAGAGGGACCCCAAGATATCTCATCGGGAGTTGACCCACTTGAAAACCAAGGACTTGAGCTAGGTAGGACCATGGTAGGACTAGAAAATTGGATGAGTGTTGAAGAAGAATATATTAGATTTATCACCATTAATATAAGAGTTTGAGTTTGTAGGCTTTATCCGTGTAAAAAATTTATCTCCAAACAGGTTATTAAAACATAAAAATATACAATGGTGAGAACATAATACAAATATACACAGATATTTTCCCCTGGACCCCAAAACTGGGAATACTAGATCGATTTTTCATTATATTCCTTTCAATGTTACAATTCATATATATACATGTTGAATCATTCATAAACCTCAATCTACTAACCCTAGATTTAAACATAATCATTGTTCTCATGACCGAATCTAAAAATACCATGGGAAAAAATGACCATTCCCAAAAACCATGCATGAAAACCATGGTTAGGTCTTCCCACCATCTTTGGTTCCACCCCGCGTCCTTGGGTCCACCCAAATATTATTGGGTATGCATAAAATAATTTTTTTTCCAAGACACTGCCTAGGACCCCATGACACCTGAAAATAATATAACACACACCCAACATTCTCCCACTTGTTGTTTTCTTTCCACACCAGGGGTCACAAGAGAGCTTTTTTATTTTCCTAGGGCTGCAATTCCCATTGTTTCTCTATACCCAGAAATCTTATTAGTGCTCACAAACCTTGTCAATGAATCTGCAACATTATTCAGAGTGTCCACCTTTACTAGAAATACATTTTTTTCTTCAACCATATCCCTCACAAAGTGATATTGAACATTAATGTTCTTTTTATTTTAATGATAAACATGGTTCATTTGCAAGAAAATTGCACTTTGGTTATCATATTCTATCCTTATAGCTCGTTGTACCAACCCCATACTTGAACACAATATCTACAACCAAACTTCTTCCTTGCTTGCATGAGTGGATGCCATGTATTTAACCTCTGTAGTTGAAAGTGCCACTATAGACTGTCTCTTTCTCATCCAGCTGATTCCTCCTCCAAATAGGTTAATCAAATACCCACATGTAGATATTTTGTAATCCAGATCTCCAACACAGTCTGCATAAAAAAATCCATGAATGTACAAAAATTTGTCCAATACTTGCATTCCTTGGTAACACAAACCATAATCACTAGTTTCATGCAAATACCGAAAAACTCGCTTCACTACTGTCTAATGATCCTTCCCTGGCTTTGACATAAACCTGCTAAATACTCCTATTCCATGCGCAATGTCTGGTCTGGTGAAAACCATTGCATACATCAAACTACTAGCTACACTTTCATATGGAACATGAGACATGTCCCCTTCCTATTCTTGTGTCTTGGGACATTGTTCAGAAGCTAACTTTACACCTATGGTAATGGGAACATTGACAAGTTTACAGTCTTGCATATTAAACCTCTGCAACATTTTCTTGAAATCATTTCTCTATTTTAACTAGAGCTTCTTCTTTGCTTGATATCGTTTAATTTCCATGCCCAAAATAAATTTTTCAACACCAAGATCCTTCATGTCAAATTTGGAGGACAATTGGGTCTTCAAATCCTAGATAATTTCTTTATCATTTCCAATCAAAAACATATCATCCAAATACAAGAACAAATAAATAACATGGTCACCAATTAATTTAGAATACACATAGTGATCCACTTTTCTCCTTTTGAAGCCAAGCCCCCATATATATGTATCATTTTTTTGATACCACATCCTTAGTGGCTTAGTTAATTCATACAAAGACTTTTTTAACATGTATACCAGTTGTTTCTTAGCCTTCACCAAAAATCATTTTGGTTGCTTCATGTATATATATTCTTCCAAATACCCATGAAGAAATGGTGTCTTCACATCCATCTATTTTATCTCAAAATCAAAACCAATAGTAATAGATAAAATTAACCTAATAGAAGATAAATTTCCAATGGGAGAAAAAATATCACCAAAATCAATTCCCATCACCTGGTAATTATTAAACTTTTTCTACCAACCAAGCTTTGTATTTCTCCACCTTTCCTTCTACGTTCATCTTCTTCTTAAACACCCATTTTTTGCCAATGAGTTTCCTTCCAGCTGACAACTCCACCAAATCCCGAGCCCCATTTTCATCCAAGGATCTCATTTCTTCAACCATGGCTTCCTTCTAGTGTTTTACATCCTCTGAATCCACTACCTCCACGATAGTTCTAACATCATCATCAGTAATAGATAAAGAATATTTAAAAAAAAATTAAGATGGAATATACCTCTCTCGCCACCTTCTCTCTCGAACTAATCTCCTCAAAACTGGAGTGTGTGTCTCTTCCTCTTTTGATTCCTATTATTCTAAAGATTTTGATTCTTCCTCCTTCAACTCAAACTCTATATTCCTAAGGTCCTTTGGTATGAATTCATATTTAATAACATATTTAACCTCACTAAACACCACATATCAGTTTTCCATGTCATACTCATAAATTTTGGCTATCCACTTGCACCTTTTTCCCTCGCTATATCCTAGTCTGAGAATGTCCTTCAGGGTTCTTGTAGGAACATAGGAAATCATTTTAGATTTCAAAATATGAGTCCTAAAAGCCTTCACAGCCTTAACCAAAGAATATTATTGTTTTTCCAAGATGTCATACCTTAATTTTTCATCCCTCAATACTTGGCTAAAAAATTCCATTAGTTATTCTTTCTCTTCTTTATTTTTTTGCAATAGGACAACTGCAACAATATTTGGGGATGAAAAATAAAATATAAGAAATGGATTTTTTTAATTGTGGCTAGCCAAGAAGGAGCCTCTCCAAAATTCCTCTTAAATATTTGTAAATGAATCTCTTGCCTTTGCAGTCCATTTGACCTCTTTGTCCTTTTTCAGCATTTCTGTAATCTCCCTTACAATCTTAGCATAATTGGGCACAAACCTCCTCAAGAATTTGATCCTACAGAAAAATACTTATATCTCCTTTTTTTTCCTTGGAAAATGGATGGTACTAATTTCTTCAATCCTTTTAGGGTCAATTTTTGCTCCTTCTCTTGAGACTATATGTCCAAATAGTTTTCCTTCTTTGAGGGACATTTGTGACTTCTTTGGGTTCAGATACAAACCATACTTCCTACACTTCTCAATTATGTGATGCAAATGTTGCAAGTGTTCCTCATGATACTTTGAGAACATTTTTATATTATCCAAGTAAATCACCACAAATGTATCCTTCTCCCCAACAAATATTATATCCATTTCCCTTTGAAAGGTATCTCCAACATTTTTGAGACCAAAAGGAATTTGAGCATACATGAATGTCCCCCAAGGTGTAGTGAACGTTGTTTTTTTCTAATCTTTGGGGTGCACAACAATCTGGTTATACCCAAAGAACCCATTAATCATGGAAAATTTTGATGACCCCACCACCTTCCACAAAATATAATCCATCTTGGGCAGGGGGTAATTATATTTTAGGGAGGGCCTATTTAGGATTTTTAAATCCACACACAACCTGATCTCTTCTTCTTCTTTTTCTGATAGGCTCCATATTAGCCACCCAATATGAATATCTCAAGGGTACAATGATTTTAGCTTGGAGGATTTTTCTAATTTCTTTCTCTATTAATGGGAGAAGCAAGGGATTTATTTACCTAAGGCTTTTCTTGTTAGGTTTAATTCAAAAATTTAGAGGAAAATTATGTTGAATGGTACTGATATCATAATTCTTAAAGTCATCATAATACCAAGAAAAAATATGAGCATATTTTCTGAATAAGTCAAGAAATTTATGTTTGTATCCCTCTAGGATCCCCTTGGACAACTTAATTAGTACGGGGTGTTGTTTTGTGCCAATGTTACAATATTATGTATCATTCTCACACTCCTTCTTGTTTGGTTTGACTGCCACATCATGAAATCAAACAACCATTCTAATGGAACCATCCCCTTTTGGATTATGTTTCCCTTCAACTGCAAAATTTTATGGCTAGCGATAGATTCTTGCGAAGGAAATTTTTGTTCAAATTCTTCCATTTACTCAATATATTCACCCTCATGGTTCACTTCCAAAAACCTTTTAATCTGACCTTCATTCTCAAAAAAATGCTAGTATTTTACATTATCACGAACTGAGGGTCTATGCCTAACTTTCACTTCATACCTTAGTAGGGGATTTTGTGGGGGCTTGAAAGTGTTGACCATTATTTCCAAGGAATTTTCCATTCATTTTTTCTCCTTAGGTATAAATTGAATATTAATGCAATAAATAAATAATTAACTAGGTCCCACACCTCATTTCTGTAGGATTTTAACTTGGGGTGTTTGGTTTGGCACTGATTCTTAATCTGTTTCACAATTAGTTCAAAATCTCCAAAAACTTTCAAACATTCGATTTTCAGATTTCTAACGGCTTGTAGGCCCAACACCAATGATTCATATTCAACGATTTTATTTGTAGTGTGAAATTCCAACTTATATTAAGGATGGATGAGGTTACTTTTAGGGGATCTCAAAAACACTCCTCCTCCATTTCCTTCCCTTGAGTAGGTTCCATTGAAGTATAAATTGCACACACAACCAACTTTCACTTGTTACTGATTGAACTATGAGGGAATTTCCACTTAGGTATCCTCCATAACTTGATCATCCATTTCCAGCTGAAATCATGAAATATATTTTTCTTAACTATATATAAGAGATTTTTTTGAACTATATACAATAGTGATAGATTTTACAAACCTAGATTCTCTGTACAGTTTGCATTCTTCTTAGCCAAACATTGGAATAGTGGCATATGTAAGGTCTAGTGTAATGGATCCTCCAATATTGGTTCCCTGTGATCTGGAGAGCATCATACCAAATCCTTTAGAAATTTCTACAACCACAATATCCAATACTAGGCTCTTCACGAGCATTTGAGCCAGATTAACCACTAAATCCTTGATCATCTCAAGGCATTTCACTCTTTTGGAATCAAAGGAATTAAATTACATATATGGTTTTGTTATTTATAGACCTAATTGTTCCATGACAGTCAAAGGCATATGATTATGAGAAGCCCTTGAATCAAGCACATAATTATGCAACAATGAGTCATGACTCACTAGTGTAACATAGAATGGAGGTGTGGAAAGGTCTTTCTCCTCCACATGTGGGTCAAACATGACTATAGAAATTTATTCATGAAAATTTAAATTATCTTGTGATGAGGTAGCATGAGACACATACAGGAACTCAAATACTTGTTTTTTATAAACCGTTTGCTTCAGAAATTTAGTTAAAGGAAAAAATATCTTTACCTTCTCTAACTCTTTTTATAAGCTTAAAACAAAGGCATTCCTATCCACATTCATTGCTCAATTTTCTCTTTGTTTTCTTGATGTATTGGCTTTGTTTTCACTGGTATTTTCTCTATATTTTCATATTCATACTTAAACTAATGGGGTGGGAGTTTTTTTCCTTGCTTGGTAGAGCAGGTTTGGCAAGATTTTTCCCTTATCAGTTGGTTTGGGGGTGGCATGTTGGCTAGTTTATTAATTTTAGTCTTGTCTCCAGGATCTTTTCTAGATCTCAAACTATATCTCATATGAAATTGGGCTTGCATGAAATCAACAAACTGGTTACAATAAACATATATCTCTTCTTCATCCAAAGGTACATTCTTATCATACTCCTCTCCTCCTTGTGCTTCTGTCTCATTCTCTTCTTCTGAAAGAGTTGAGTATTGATTCTCCCGAGCCTTCATAGAATCTTCAATACTTTCGTCAGGATCGTCTTCTAAACACATGGGAGGTTGTATTTCATCTTGTTGTTATTTTCTTTATCTTTGCAATATTTGCAAAGGAGGTCTCGTATATTGGGGATTGAAGTTTCTGTTAAGGCCTTTTTGGATCTGTCAAGGAGGATTTTTATTTTCCAACTCCATATTCACCGGCTTGTTTGAAAGGTTCTTAACCAACGTATTCATCTCATCCAGATTATTTTCTTAAGAATCCATAGCTTGGATAGAGGATCTGGATTCCTCCTTTCCTCTTCTCCTATCACTATGTTCTCCATTTCCTTTCACCTTCCTTACATATGCAAAGTTTTTTGGACTTCCAAAGCATCATTATGGATCTGGTACAGTGCGAGGGGTTTCCTCTATCTAAGGATAAACCTGAAACCTGACTCAAAGGCTACAACAAACACCACCTTAGTTTTTGTCCTTAGAGGTTTAATCTCAGTAGGAAAGATGTTATGTAGTTTATTCAACCTTTTCATAATCTATATGACGTATTCATTTTTACTTTTCTTTATTTCATTAAACCCATTCGAGAAATATCCATGGTCTTTCTTCTCTCCCCATTTATACATAAAGGAGTTCTCTAGCTCCTCCCAATTGTTGATTGAGTTGTTTGGAAATTTATTCAACCATTTTATAGCCTCCCCATCTAAAGATTGGAAAAACAACCTCAGGACTACATCCAAATGTTCTACATTCAATTTTTTTGCAAATGCCCAAAATATCTAAATATGTTTTTGGGTTGTGAAATCATCTTCCCCAGTGAATATAGGAAACAACTTGAGGTAGTCTTGGGGCATTGCATTCACAAACTAATGTATATTCATAGAGCATATTTGTTGAGTAAAAATCTAGGCACAACCATATTTTGCAAAGGAGGTTGAAAAATATTCACCGCAGGGCCTTGGTGAGTGGTTGGATGAACAACACTAGATAAGATTTGGTGTGAAGAAACTATGGGGTTTTGAGATAGGCTAGTAATAATAATATTTTTTTCTTCTTCAACTTTTTGGAATTTATGAAATGTAAAAGGATCATAATTGGTAGAAACCTCATCAGTCTTCGGATCTGGAAAATAAAAATAAAGTGGGGGGAAACACTCTTCCAAAAATTATAAAACTTTGGATGAGGTTACATGGTATTTTATCTCATCTTTTGGAGAGCTAGAAGTTGAGGAATTTAGGGAAAAAACAATGGGATCTGGAGTTATTGGGGTTCTTTCTCTCCAGATTCTTCTAGAGATAATTCTTTTTGGGTCAAATACAGGAGCATTTTTTTGCAGAGAGGTATTTGAATGAGTACGAGGGCTTCTAAAAGCTCGGGTTATAGTCTAAGTATTCTTCTAGGTGAAAAATATCAACCCACACTTCCTTTCCTCACCATAAAAAACAAATTATCATAAATCATACCCAAGGAAATATATTATAATTCATTCCCAAGAAATGACACCAAAAGGTGTTGTGGCTCTTAGGGACAACCCCTAGGTTGAGGAGAAGGGTCAGTGCCTAATACATCTTAGTGTCTCTTGCATATAGATATATGGTGCTCAAGAGTTAAATATAAAATTATTTAAATCTATCTCAATTATCTTATGCAAAAGAAAATCACATTTAACACATTAATAATATTTCATTCCAAAGAATTAAAGTTTAGTCATGGCAGCCTACACATAGATAGTGAAGTTTCTTTCACTGTTCTAGTATAGGTGAAGGAAGGAATAAAATAAATAAATATGGTGCAGAGGGATAATGATAGAATCTTGTGCACTAAATATCAACAGAATTATGAATAAAAAAAGGGAACGAAATCAGAAACAATGGAGCACATTTTAAGGCCTCCAATATCACACATTACATGTATCATTCACCATATAATGACATAAATAAATTTGGCATACAAGGATTAGTTCCAGAAACTAAAATTACATGATTTCTAAGAGGAAAGAAATACATATGAAAATGATAAAAATATATAGAAACACATACTCCACATATCAGTTCTTGGAATCACTAAAACTTTTTCATTAATCTTCCAAAATAACATGCATGTAATAAAGCCTTAGAACTTGCAAAACATGCACAATATTATAGCCTCTGGGATAAAAAATTGAACCCCTACAAATGGGTTCTTCTTCCCTTTTATAGGGAGAGTCCCAAGAAAATTAGTTACCAAAATATCTCAAAGTGTGAGAGTTGTATAAAATAATCAGTTGCGCTAACATTCCAAGGGTTTGGTTGAACTAATTATTACATAACAAGCTTGATTCCTTGAAAATAAAATATTTACAAAATTTCCAAAATGAAAGAGGTATGCCATGACTCAAAATTAGAAACATCTTCGCTGCTCACTCACTTGATCTTTTGATATGGACCCATGCTACACTATCCATTTTTGACATTATTATTGAATATTTAGAAGCATCGCTAGCTCTTGGGGGGGGGCGGGGGGGTGGTACAAGGCTTAATTCACATCTATATATTCAGGATAGCCTCTCACAATGGTGGAATTATCTAAGTAGAAATTTTTATGCAGAATTATGGATTACAAATAAAACACATTCCCTAAATGTGGTGCTATGCATTTAGAACAACAGATCAAAGACTTTTCAGACACTTTTCCTAAGAGTAAATAGACACAGATAAAGATGAAAAAACCTACTAGGGTTCCAAATGATTTTTATTCTCTTTTTTTCGCTCTTGCTGTAGCTTCCAATCCAAATTTCATCGCCATAATAGTCCCTGCAAGTATTAACACTAAACAACAAAGAGATTGCAATATACAGATGGCTATTTATCTTCATCAGTTAAATCAATGAAACATGAAACATATACATCAGCTAAGGATCCATAATATGAAATATAGAAGCTTATATAGATACATATGTGGGAAAATGAGCAGCAATATTTATTAATGTATAGAAGGGGGAGGTTGCAACCAACGATTGATTTGATGTCACCAACTCCAGCATCATCCCAACCTCACATCACCACAATAGACTTCTCTGTGCATCATATCACTCAATCTGGCTTACTCAATTGATAATTCAACAACATTTCTCTACCAAATTTCTTCCTTCTCAAGCACTAGGATCTGTGCTCAATTTGTAAATCAGCTGAAGGTAGTTTCACAATCAATGAATTTTTACTAATAGGAAAGACATGCTCCCAAGCTTAGAGGTGTTGAATGGACACATGGATTTGAATTTTGACACATATGGACTCTTCTAGAAGGCACTGGCCATGTGGATATTCCGGAACAATGAGAATTTCGCTCCCAATTGACCAATGCACTCTTGAATGTCTAGAAGTGCTTTGCAGAGCACCCTTGAATGGAGGTAACTGCATATGAAAAGAAATTAGTCCCTTGAGAGGCTTCTTTGGTGAGCTCATAGGTGATATAACATGTACTTCAAATCTTGGAAACCTTGCAATGGAAGTCAGGGATGATTTTTTCTTGTTCTTTGTCTTAGGGTATGTAGCAACTGAAATGATAGGGGATGATAGACCCTATTTCATTGGTTCTGGGGATGATTTCCAGTTTAACCAGGTCATTGGGAATGGTGCCCAAATTGACCTATAAAAATTTCCCCCTAAAGCATGAAGTTAGAATAATAATAACAATATTTTTTTAATGAGATTCTTTACACTGTGATGTGCTGGAGTTGAAGCAGAGTGGTGGCCTGCATCAATATTACAATACATTACATCATAATATATTCTCTTGATCACGAATTGCTAAGGGAAGGAATTCCCATTCTCATCACATAAACTATCTAATAACATGTACATAGTGAAGAAAGTCGTCTACATTGGAATGTTTCCTAATACAGACATGCCTACAGATATAGGCCCGTGTTTGGATGACGATCTGTATGTGAGGTCACCGTACAGATGATGTGTACAAAATCCTGAAAATCACAGCCTGAATGGTTGAAACTAGATCTGTGGTCTTCTTGTCTCGTTCACTCGATTGTTCGGATAAAAGTCTAGCCTTGCGAATATATGATTTTTAGTCGAACATGGTAAGACATCGTTTGATTACCAGCCAATGATGTGAGTTGTTAAAAAACAAAAGAGAACCACCATTAATGTCAATGGCCCTCAAGGTACTGCAGTACATTTCGTAAGGCATGAATAGATGATTTGAAGTTGAATGCCAAAAAAATATTTTAGTCAAAAGTCCGGAAGCGAGGATCTTGCTGATGCTGTAACAAGCTTCATGGTACTGGAAGATGAGGTTTCTAAGTAAACTTCCTGGATGATTATTTGACGTCGAGAGGAAGTCACTTTATTGCAAAATGGGAGTTACTGATTTCGGAGAAAATATATGACTTAATATAGCAATGTTCAAGGATGACTGTCATGAGAATGAAGGCTTATGAGTATTGCAGAAGGATGAGTTTTCACTGGATGAATTTTGTTGAACATATCGGCGACACTGAGATGAGTTGGCAGCATTGACCCAAAACCGAAATGAAGGTATGATGAGCCATAGGTATGAATGAACCGTTAATAATATTACCCAACCCAAATATTCACAGTGATGGAGTGAAGTGTCATGTTCAAGAGCGACCTGCTACCTTAAAAAGTTACGTTCACTTTCCCAAATTTTCCCTAGTCATTTATCTTCCAGTACCTCTTTATTTTTTAACAAGCTTGAGGATGATAACATATGCTTGATCTATAATTCAACCCTTTGGGCGAATAATGTATCGCTATTTAATAACTTAACAAGTCTAGCAATGAATTAAACTCGATTATTTCCATGATTGACAAGCCCATTGCTATTTTATGTTTTAACCAGCCTAACGATAGTGGCAACCCAGTCCTTTTTCATATTTAGAGATTTTTAAAAAGAGGACGAAAGAAAAATCCATAAGTAATTTTTCGTAAAGTTGTCTCTTAGATCCGAAAAACTGTAAAATAATATCTAAGAGAACCTCCTAGCCATGTTCGACTATGGCATTCCTTTTTCGTAAATAATCTATCTCAGTCTAGAAAAGGGTTTAACTTATACTGAGTAGATATAAATTCATTTACTTTTACGAGATCGAAAATACAAGTTCTGGAAAATCTTTTCACATTATCGGATTCTTAAAAGAGCTAAAAGAAGACTCCAGGGGTTCCTTTTTCACTGTTATCGAAGCTCGAAAAAGAGATAAAAGTGCTCTTCAAGTCTTTTTTCATTTTTAACAAAGCTCTAAAAATAAGGATAAAAGTATGCTTTGTGTTAAAATCATTCTTGAAATAAATTAGCACGACTAATCTTCTCATCAGTTGCAAAACCTATTCAGAACAACACCAAATGGATTAAAAATACCTATTTCATGATAAAAATAGAATAAAACCATAGTCACAGTAATAAATATGATTTTCACATAATAAAATGACTAATAGAAATATTTTTACTATTCATTTTTACCATTTGAAAGTTACCATTTGCATTTTGGAGCTCTGAACCTATTTTTTCCCCCGAACTTCATCCGTTGATTGCGATCGATCTTGTGGAAGGTTTTCATCACCGTTTGATCCAGTTTGGTGCCATAAACCCTCTCTTTCTTTCAATAGTCAATTCATTTCCTTTCATTGCAAATTTTTAGGGATTTGGGCCCCTTAGGGTAAATTATTTTTCCAAAGAGGGAAATGCACCCTTGAGCATCAAAAACTTCATTTTGGAGCACCTAAATTGAATCCTAGGTGCATATGCAACGCACTTTCCCTTGTCCAAGACTGCGTTGGGTGAAATTCACATTTTTTATTATTCCATTGTACCCAAAATTTTCCTAATTTTTTTCATTAAAAGGAGTTTAATGAGTCTTATGGTTATGTTTCAGGATTTGATTGGACTAGAATGACGATTACTTGGAGAGAAAGAGAGCATGAAGAACAAAATATGATTTCCCTAAATGATTCGGGTATAGTAAGAGCCCTAAGAGATTGTGGGTTATTAAAGTACTTATGTTTGTCAGCGATGAGGCAGAAAATAGAACTCTCAGAGTTCTTAGTTCGAGCATGGAATATGGCTATTGAGGCATTTCAAATTAGGAAAAAAGTGGTTCTTATTAAAGTGGAGGATGTATATTTTCTGACAGGCTTTTCAAGGAGAGGCTTGCCTATTTATCTCTCAGGGTCTGCTCTCGAAGGAGAGATAGTGGGAGACTATTTTTTGAAATATTTCTATCCATGGGTAGAGCCAAGCAAGGATGGGAAAATAAACATCTGTGACATTTGATATTTGCCTTTGAGAGCCATTATTTTCATGATCGCAAAGCTTGCTGACACCGTTACACTACATGTAGTGAATAGATCATATATGCAGTATGTGCTAGAGTGCATGGAGCCAATAGTCTTCAACTGGTTTGAAGCTGTACTTTCTCAAATAAAAGAACAACTAAACAAGGCAAAGGGAGGAAGGAACTAAAACTTCAGTTATGGTTCAATACTCATTTCATTTTCCTTAAAGCATATTCCACTGATACAGCCTTAGCATGCGACATTGGGTGTGTTTAACACTAGAGATTTGAGGATGCAGAGATGGGTAGAAGTAATGGCTACGCATGCAGGCAAATCGTCGATTTTGTTCTTGACTGCATTCTTCACCTGGTTCAGGTGATAAGTTATCACCGTCGATGAGTATGCATACACAGGCGTCGATTTCTGAGGAGATCCAAACTTAGCTTTACCAGAAGGTGCTCATTGGGGTTCAATAGGTAAGAATTTTTTGACCATTTTTTTTTTCTTAAGGTTTATACAATGTTTTTGAATTTTTATGTTTTCCCAAGACTAAACTAAAGTTTTAATGTAATGCAGATGTTGGTTGGTTTCAACCAGTGGAGGAACCAAAGCATGGAGTGAATGAACTAGAAGAGAGGGCTGTCAGGAGAGAATTCCTTCAGGATTTATACAAATTTGAGACTTTGTCTGAGGTTCAGAAACACATAGAGGGGTTGACCTTCACGATTATAGATTTTTGGATCAAATATTTATGCATGCGACTGCAACACCACACTATAGGCGTTCCTAACTGTTGGATGCAGTTACTGTGTAGGATAGCTAGATATATAGTATGTTACCATGAGCATCACTAGTTTACTTTTGACATGTTGCATACATTTTGAGGTCAGATGACCAATGTCTCTTAGGCATAATTTTTTGTAAAAACTTATAACTATCTATCTATTTGATTTCAGTGCTTTCCTATTTTTTTTGTGAAATCCTATTCAAGTATGTGAATTTATCTTTACATGTGTTGCAAATGTCTATCTAAAACACGATCAGCTAAAGAATTAGTGAATGTGTTCAAGTTCCTGGAAATGTGTTGATATTAAATAAAATCAAAGTGTCTTTCCAAAAGGCGAACTCTTCGGAACGAATGATGCAGTGTTGGATTTCTAACAGTATAAACACTAGTAAGTTTTAATACCACAAGTTGTGAGTCTAACCTTATGATGATGCGGTTAATACCAAATGAAATGGAATTAGAGAGAAATTCGATCAGCGTGCTATACTTAGCGATATTGTTTCTCAATCTATCGATGCAAATCCCTTGAAAGCTCACTAACTCGCCGTTCAAAGTGAAAATGACCCACGTTGTAGAGGATAGATTCTACATATTATGACTAGCACCATCAGCATATCCAAAAAATGGTTCCAAAGATTCAGACATCTGCGATGAAATGTAAAATGGATTACTAACATCAAGAAAACTCTATAAAACAAGCTAAGACAATAAATGCAAATCAACAACATATATATACAATATAATACAAAAATTTACTATGCTCATGATTAAGCATAGTAATGTTTCAGATATAACCCATTTCAGGGTTGTGCCAACAAAATTCCATCGTAATCTACCAACTCGTAGGCACCCTTAGCAAGAACAATATAGGGGTCGTGCCATAATGAGTCAAATTTCCCTGTACCTATTACATCAGCTTCTTGATCATAAATAAGGACCAAGTCACCCTCTGAGAAAATGTGAGGCTGGACATTTTTGTCATATTGCGCATTTATACGTCTCTTATGCACTTTGTTGGCCAATTGGGCTTCACGACGCATTTCATCAAGATGGATGAGGCTAAAAAGACATGCTTCTTCTTCTGAGGAGTCAGGTAATAAGTCGATTGCGAGTTTTAACGACGTTATTTCATATTGCATTGGCAAGATAGCTTCCAAAACATACACCAGTTGAAAGGGAGTAAATCTAATTGTGTTTCTCACCGAGGTTCGGTACGCCCACAAGTCTGAGTACAGGATCAAATGCCAGTTTCTTTTACGAACTCCTATCATTCGTTGAAGCATATGTTTAAGAATCTTATTGATAGCCTCAACCTATCCATTTGATTGTGGATAATAAGAAGTAGAAATATCATTTGAAAATCCTAACTTGGCAGTCAATTCAGTCATCATGTGGTTGCGAAAATGATTCCCATGATCTGTAACTATAGCCTATGGGACCCCAAACCATGCAATGACATGATTAAAGGAAAATAATGTAGTTGTTTGTTCTGTGTTGTTGAATGTAGGCATCGCTTCGGCCCACTTGGTAAAATAGTCTACTGCGACAATAATATAACAATGCCCCCTGGAAGAACGAGGGTTACAGGTCATGAAGTCAATACCCCATTTCGAAAATGGTCCCGCAGAGACAAAAGGATGCATTGGCACTGGCGGTTTGCAGATTTTACGATCAAATATCTGGCACACATGATAACTTCTGACCGCGAGGATGCAGTCACGAAATATGGTAGGCCAAAAGTAACTGACGCAGAGTATCTCCTGTGTGGTAGTGTATCCAGACAAGTGTCCACCACAAGCCCCAGCATGACAATCATTTAAAACTTTTTCAGCCTCCTCATGAGTGAGGCACCTTCTTAAAATTGTATCGACAACACGATGATAAAGTGTATATTCGACGATTATATAATCTTTGGCTTGGTATCAAATACGTCGATGGTCAGAGCGAGAAGTATCAGGCTGAAAAGTTTGGGTCTGGAGATAAATGATAAAATTCCCATACCAAGGATCAAATGATCCAATCAGAAATAGAGACTCATCTGGAATAGATGGTTCCAACGTAGTAGTAGTACTATCAGAGGGAAGGTCACAGAAGCTCATCCAAAACTAAAGACTTCTTTGACTTGGATTTGATGAATTCCAAATCAAATTCCTGCAAAATGAAAATCCATTTTGAATACTTTCCCACCAGCAATTGACGTGATAATATTTAAGTGATGTGGTTTCAATCCGAAATGGCAATGGTCTTCCGGAACAGGATATAGTGGCAAAATCTTTGGACATATTGAATAGCTGCGAAGGCAAGCTTTTCTACATACGAATACTTCACTTCCGTATCATTGAGATTACGATTCAAATAATAGATCAGATTTCTATCCCATTTTCTACTTGGACCAATACCATAGCAATGGTCATATTAGCTGCGGCGATATATAAGAAATAATCACTCTAATAATTGGGGGGATACATTAATGATGCCTGGACAAGAGTATCCTTGACAGCATCAAAATAAGCTTGCACAACTTGGTCCCAAAGGAAGGGAATCCCCTTTTTCAAGAGCTGAGTAAATCCTCTAACCATTTCGGCGTAGTTGGGAATGAATCTCCTTAGGAAGTTAGCCTTTCCTTGAATTTTCTCTGTCTGAAGTAAATTTGATGGTGAAGGCAAACCAAGAATGACCTGGACCTTCAATGGGTTAATTTGAATTCCTTATTTTGAGATGACGAATCTAAGAAAACGACCAGAACCAACACAAAACACACATTTATATGGATTGAGGCATATTTTGTAGTGTCAGGAGCATAAAAATATGGCTCTCAAATGCCTCGGGTGATCAATCTGATTTCGTGAATGCGCGGGTAAATCGTCTAGATAGGGCTAAACATGTGTTTGATTTCATTGAAAGCATAATCCCTCGCTCTCTGAAAAGTGGCCCCGATGTTCTTCAAACCAAACGATAGTTTCCGATAAGAGAATGTGCCCCAGGGACAGATGAATGTTGTCTTATATTAATCTTCTGGGTGGATTTTGATTTGATTGTAGCTGGAAAATCCATCCATGAACAAAAATATTTCATATCCAACACAATTTTCAATAATCTAGTTGATAAAGGGAGTAGGATAGTTGTCTTTTGGACAAGAAAGATTGACATCTCGATAATCGATGCACACTCTCATTGTTCCTTATTTTTTCATGACAGGAATGATGTTGGAAACCCACTCAGCTGGCGGAATAGGGTAAATGAAACCAGCACGTAAAATTTTTTCAAATTTTTCTTTAATGGTAGCAGCCTTCTTCGGATGAACAGGACGAAGGCATTGACGTACTGGTTTGAAATCAGGGTACATATTAATAGTGTGTTCAACGATACTAGTATCTATGCATGGCATTTCCTTGTAATACCAAGAAAATACATCACATAATTCACGAAAGAGAGAGTGATATGTTTCGAGTTATGATGGAGAACAAGATACGCCGACATGAATATTTTCTACAACGCCAGGTTTGGTCGAAATATCAATAGAAATGGTTTCTTCAATATTTGATAAATTTCACTCGGAATCGATTGCATTAATAGGAAAAGAATTCAAAAAGTAATTTTTGATTGATGGGTGATATAGTTCACTAATATTATTTTCTTCATAATCAGGAATATGGGAATGATGATGATAATCTTCCCATGGTTCTCCTTTTGACATCATGGTTTCCAAAATATTCTCATCTGTCAAGAAAGTTGAGGAAAAAGGATCAAATGGAGTACCAAAATCTAAGGAACAATCAATCCAAACAACCGATGAAGATGATTACGGATTCGCCGCCCAAGCCAAATAGATTGATTGCTATGCCAGCTCAATAAGGACGGGTGGCAAAAACTCATCCAAAGTAACAATTTCAGAATCACCCATACTCCTCATTAAGCCAGATGGAGTGGAAGAAATCTTGTAGCAGGTCTCTATACTTGCAATTTCCGCAGACGTCGCAGGTGGCAGTAATGCAAAGGTTCCCATGATGGAATCCTTTAAGATTCCAACACCAATGTTCTGAAATTCTATTTGGGGTACGTGAATGTACGTAACATTTCCAGTTACCTGTGAAGTAGAGGCAAAGAAGGAAAACTGATTGATGATTGTGATAACACCTTTATATGGAAAGGCGATCATTCTAAAATATGTAGAAACGATTTCAGTCATATCATATACCCATGGCCTTCTAGGTAGAATATTGTAGTCAAGGGGCCCATCAACGACCTCAACATCAACATTCATTGTTTTCCCCCCTAGTTCTACATGCAGGTTATTGATAATACCGCCAGGCTTATATGTACGTCTATCAAAAGCCTTCAACGTAGTTGATGATTGAGATAGGCTCGGCGATCCAACTGACTTCCAACTGTTTAGAGACATACTGCACGTAGATGCTCCCTCATCAATAATAACATGATGAAAAAGGTGATTGAGAACATTTACTTGGATGGAGAACTCCAACTCTGCTAGTAATTGTGGCACATAGCACGTATTATGAAATACTACAAGATTAGGATCAGTTGGATCAATTCCACCAATAGATGACAATAAAGCCTGTTTCTAGGAGGGAAAATTTTGTAATACCTTAAGAGCTGACATAGCTAAAGGGGATTGAGCCAAATCTTCAACTATATTATAATTTTGAAAAGCTCTTGCTTGAGGATTATATGTCGATTTCTGAACAACTCCCTTTGCTGGCTTGATTGTCAATTTAGGAATAGAAAGTGGCAGTACAGATTCTGTAAACAGATTCGTGTTTAAGGTAGTAGGTTGATCAGTGGCCTGAATACCATAATATTTATTACACGTTGAAACCAAAATATCTGTTGATGGCTTTGTGATAGATATCATAAGCACTTGGGAACTAGAAGCTGGATCCATAGCAACCAAATTTGTGTCCAAATTCGGAAACGGATTTGTCAACATAACTGACACATGTGAAGTCTTAACCATTTTTGAGACTTTGGTGTGGTGAGGAAAATTCCGAACAAAATGTTCCTCATTACAGATTATGCATGGATAATGAGGTTTCCTATTTCCAGACGATTGATTAGATGATCTTTCCTACGGGTCAGAAGTTTGCTTTTTCTTTGATTTCCCTTTTTTCTTACTTTTGGGTTGCTTGTCACTTTTGCCTTTCTCAAATGACATAGAATTGATTTCAGAAGAAGGTGTAGGATTAGATGCAGTACTATGATGTGTGCTTGCAGTACCGATCATATCCTCTTCGGCATGAGAGTCCTTTAATGGAGGAGGAACAATAAAATTAGATCGCGGTGCGTTAGGAATTTTCTCATAAACAGTACCATACTGAGTATAAATCAAGTCTAAATATTGGGTAGGAGAAATAACTTGATCTTCAGTGACGACACCACCCTTAGCCACATCCTTAGTTATATATGGTAAGAGGGAATTAATGAACCACTCAGCAAGGAGTTGATCAGGAACAAATGTCTTAACCATTCTACAATGACAATGTCACTCATGAATATGATCAGAAATGTGAGTAGCATTAGTTTGTTTGAAATTATTCAAGAGTTCCGTTACAGTTTCATATCGTATGGGTAATTGGAAGTGAATCAAAAATACAGTAGCTAGGGCAGTAAAATTATGAAAATACGCTTTAGTTATCTCAATGTACCATTTTTCATCCAGACCAGTGAGTGTATGATGGAAAAGACGTAGTCAAACAGAGTCATAATTTATGGAGTTTGATGAAAACCACAAATGATAAGTCATAACATGAGTCGACGGGTATTCCCAAGGGTTTCCATTGAACTTATGAATATCCAAGGTTAATTTATAGGGTATTACCGGCCACCAAGGAGCATAGTTAATTGGATCATAGGTGAGTCGGTTTAAATCTGGTAACTCTAAAGTTGCAACAAAGGGCAACTGTCGATTGAGGTCAGGTTGATCATAGCCAGGGTATGATGGAATTTCTTAGGTAATAGACCTTTGAGAATCAGCATATGGAATATGTTTCTAGTAACCCAAATAGGGGTTGTTTTGATAGGAAAACCCTGGAGGATTCTGTTGAACAAAACCTAGGTATGATACTTGTTTAAATGAAGGTTGATGAATTTGTGCCTATAGCTGCCAAGGGGTCTATCCACCAATGTTATAACCCAAATTAGAATAACTTGGATTCGATTGAGGATAAGTATAACCTAGTTGTTGCTGCAACATCCCATAATATGGTAATCCATCTTGTGCGTAAATTATTATGGGTATAGGTTGTTGTAAATTAGCCAAAGGAGTTGGAGTCTGTGGGCCTAATACTTGAGGGTATTGAGTTGAAGGACCCGCCTGAAATGGTTGTTGTAAAATAGTTGGAGTCTGTAACGAGGGTCAACATGTATTAACAAGTGGAAATGATGTGGGTGCAATAGGTTGAACCGGTTGATACGAGTGTACAACCGTTTGTGGTTGGATAGGCAGAGTGTGCTACCATTGACAAAAATTCATTTCGATATTAGGTTGACCAAAAAGCGACGAAGTACTATCAAAGTGGGTGACCATAGGTTTCCCCCCAGCATGAGGAGTATAATAAGATGGAAAATATTGTTCTCAAAATGCAGGGAGTCCAGTTGAGATGGTACTGCATGGAATATGCCCAGATGGACCAGCTTGATATTGCCCTAATGATGGAAATAAAGGATCAAGTCGTTCAGTACTCACTATATGTTTACCAGTTAGAATACCAGCTGATGACATTGGTGAAGTCCATGGGTTTGAGGATGCACTAGATAAAAATCCAGATAAAGATTTATAACGTGATGGGACCATAGGGCCACCATGTAAATATGACTTTGGTGAATTTTTGAACATCGACGGTGTAGTGAGAGCAGGTGCTAACGCAATCGGAACATATGGTCCAACTGAAGATGTTGGTTCAAGCATGGTTACTTGACCAAATGTATACCCTTTTGAATCAATGGTAACTTGAATAGGTACAGGATCAACAAAAGCAGAGGTAGGTGATTGAGGAAAAGACTTGTATAGGTAAATATCCTCTCCAAAATGGGTTGGAGTTAAAGGTGTTTCATCTTGTGGGATTTCTTCAATTGAAATTAAACCAGGTGGAAGGATTTTACCGTTAGGTCCAAAGTATATTTTAGTAGGTTGACTGCACGATATGGGAGACTCAATGGCTACAATAGATTGTGGGGTGACCAATACAGGAACAACTTCCGGTCGTTCAACTTTAGGATGTAGATATTCTGGCCAAAAAGAGACGGGATCTGGATCAACTTCCTATTGAACAACATTGGGTTGGGAGGTATGGTCTCACTGATTGGATGGATCGTGACCACAGGTAGTTGTGAGGACTTCGTCTCAACAAAAGTAGATGAACCAGGATTTGTAGAAACAACTTGTGCCAACTCTGGTATATGGGAAAATGATGCTTCTCCAGAGGTACTGATGGTATTGATTTCAGTAGAGCGATGTCGCCTTCGCCTACCAGAAGTAACTTTAGGTGGTAAAGGTGGTTTCAATGCAAGTCTACACGAACGACGAGGAAAGGGATTTTCTTCTTCAACAATGACTGATTTATTTTATGACTAAAAAAAAATAAAAAAAATAAAAGGGTAATGCTAGGCAAAAGGTTTACCAAGAAACTATGAACTACAGAATACCTCCTGGCGAACCAAGAAGTACATGTAGGAAATCTCCCCGAATGTTGTGTTCGGTGTATCACAATTTACAAGGCGGCCAACTCGGTTCATTATGGATGGATAGAAACCTAAATTTTTCCTCCCAAATATACTCGAATGTATGTGGAGGCCCAAGTCCGTATTAGCGTTGTCTGATGCAAAACTGCACAGTGAGAGCACCCCTTTATACTTTTCGTACTATAACACCACCCGATATACCCGAAGGTACATGGACAAGCTACGATATACTTACGTACATGGAGTGAGGTATCACACTTGGAATGTATCGCAGAAAATTAATGATAGTTGCTATGTTTTACGACGCCGAAACACGTCTCTAGCCTAGACCTTCTAAATGTTATCGTTATGGTTCCAATTATTTGTTAGGTAAATTGATGTAAATTTTAGGTTGATCTTGTTTATCAATTTTCCTTTCAAGGTTCACCGCGATGATGTGATGGAAATTCTTAAAATGAAAACTAAAATGATAAGCAAAATTTTTAATTTTATCTTTTTCAATGAAAATCTTAGCTACTAAAGGGAAAGAGCAATCAGTTTTAAGAGCAAAAAACAAAGAGCACAAACTAATATGCAGCTTTCCTAATTTGTTCCTATGCAAAACAGACAATCCACTATATGCAAATGCAGGTTTTTCTTTTCAGTCCCCTTAATGTGAATGAAAAAAGGAAACTATATGCATCAAATCAACAAAAAATAAATTCTTTCTTCTTTGAGAAACAATGAATTTAGCAACAATTTCTCTTTGAGAAAAAATGAAGAATAGAACTACAATTTTTCCTACATGAAACAAATAATTTAATGACAATTTCCTTTACGAAAACAAATGGATCTAATACAGAAATAAAATACTTTGAATTTGATTTTTCAACGATAAATAAAAACACTTAAAGAGACATTAAACAAACTTACTTTTCAAAGGAGGAAGATTCAGGCAATCATTGATTTCTATGAGGCATCAGACAATTGAAAACACGTCAAACAAAAGGTTGAAAGTGATGGCAATGAAAATTTCAAAGGGAATGTGGTTAGCTTAGGGGAAAATGCAGGCTCTAAGGGGAGACAGTGTGTTGCAAAGCACCCCTGAAACACTGTTATCGATGAAATAGGTAACCTGACCTCAAAACAGGAACTCTAGTGCAAAAAGACTAAAAAAACATTAAAAAACACCCCAAAAACAAAAAAAGTGTATTCCAGAACGCACTTGGTTTTTTTTTAAGGTCAAATTTCAACATTTTATAAAATTATGCTAAAAACAAAATTGTTTCCTGAAAAAATGATTGAAAAAACACCCTCAAAACAAAACCAGTTAATGCTGGAATAATAAAAAAAAAATTGTGTCATATTTTTGACATTTAAAAAAATAGAAATAATTTTTTTTAATTTTTAAAATTCAAACATTAAAAAACACCTAAAATTTAAGAAAAAAATAAATTTAAAAAATAAAAACATTTTAAAGCTTAAAATTAAAAAATATATAGGAATAAAAAAATAAAAATAATAACAAAATAAAAATTTTAATTTAAACATTAAAAAAAACTAAAATTTAAGAAAAAATTTTAAAAAAAATTAAAGATTAAAATTTCAAATATATAGAAATAAAAAAATAAAAATAAAAACAAAATAAAAATATTAAATTAAAAAAAGGGTTAAAAAAAAAGAAATTTTAAAAAATAAAATATAGAAATTAAATTTAAAAAAAAAAAAAAAAGTTTATTAAATTTTTTTTTTAATTAATTTCAAAATAAAAAATTAAATTTAAAGAAATATATTAAATTTTAATAAATTTAAAACTTTAAAATTAAAAAATTAAAAAAAAAATACATTATTTAAATTAAAATTAAAAAAAAAATGAAAAATTAATTAAAATTAAAAAATAAAAAATGAAAAATCAAATACAACAAAAATATTAAATTTAAAAAAATATATATTAAAAAAAAAATTATAAAAAATTAAATTTAAATTATAAAAAATAATATATATATTTGAACTTAATTATATATATGATTTTATTAAATTAAAAATGTTAATATTAAAATAACAAATTAAATTTAAAAAAGAAAAATTAAATTTATCTTTAAATTTTGAAATAAAAAATAAATCTTAAATATAAAGGAAAAAAAAACCATTATTAAAGTAAAAAGTTAAAAAACTTTAAAAATCAATTAAAAATGAAAATTTGAAACAAATAAATTAAAAAATATATATTAAATAAAAAATAAAAAAAAAAACAAATTAATTTGAAAATATTAAGTTTACTTAAAAAAGAAAAATCTAATTTTAAATACACAATTTTAATTAAAATATAAAAAATATAAAAATTTTATGTAATTAAAAAAATAATAATAAAAAATTAAAAAAATAAAAAAAAATATTAAATTCAAATAAATTAAAAGAAAAAAATACAAAATGTATTAAATTTTAAAAAATTAAATGAAAAAACTAAACATAAAATTTAATAATAATAAAAAATATGAAAAAATAAAAAAACAAAAAAATAATTTAATAAAAAAAAACAAAATTGAATAAAAATTATTAACAAAATTTAGAAAAAAAAATTAAATAAAAAAAAATGAATAAAATTAAAAAAAAACAAAAACAAAAAAAATTAAAACAAATTAAATTTCAAATATAAAAATTTAATTAAAAATAATAATTTTAAATCTTTTGACTTTAAAAAAAAAAAAAAAATCAAATTAAAAAAAATATATTAAAAAATAAAAATAAAAAAAAATTGATAGTGGTGGCACTGCCAATAGGCCTCCCATAGCGGGAGGCTGATTCCAAGAATCACCCTCCCTCGCGAGAGGTCGATTTTGAGAATCGCCCTCCCGCGGTTGGAGGCCGATTTCGGGAATCGCCCTCCCGCTACGGGAGGCCTGAATCGACCTCCTGCCACTGGAGGAATCGGCCTCCCGCGGCGAGAGGGTGATTCCTGGAATCGGCCTCCCGCCGCGGGAAGGCCGATTCCCAGAATCGGCCTCTAACCGCGGGAGGGCAGATTCCCGAAATCGACCTCCCGTCGCGGGAGGGTGATTCCCGAAATCGGCCTGTTTCCCAGGTGGCGGCGGAGGCTGGCCGCTGGGTGGGCGGGGGGTTGCATGTAGCCTCCCCACCCCGCCGCCATTTAGGCGGGGGGCCGATTGGCGGTGCCACCACGATCAAAAAATTCTTTTTTTCTTTTATTTTTTTTAATTTTTAATTTTTTTTTTAATTTGATTTTTTTTTTTTTAGTTCAAAAAATTTAAAATTATTTTTTTTTAATTCAAATTTTTTACTTTAAATTTAATTTTTAATTTTTTTATTTTTTTGAAATTTTATTTTTAAAATTAATATTTTAGATTAATTATTTTTTAAAATTTAAAATTTATTTATTAAATTTATTAAATTTTAATTTAATTTGATTTTTTTTTTAATCTTTTAGTTTATTTAGTTTTTCATTTTTAAATTTTATATATTGTTTCATTAAAAAAAAAACAATAAATTTATGGATATTTGTTTTTTAATTATTTGCACGTGGTTTTTTTCATTTTTTTTGTTTTTTAATGATAGTTTCTTTTTATTTTAATTCTTTTATTTTAATTTTCTTTTTCATTTTTCAATTTTGTTTTTTTTTTTAATTTGTTTTTTTTGTTAATTTTAAAAATTGTATTTTTTTTCTTATTATTATTATTTTTTTAATTTAATTTTTTCTTTTTTGTATTTTATTTTTTTTATCTAAATTTTAATTTTGTAATTTAAATTATTTTTAAATTTTCTATTTAATTTTTTTTTAATTATATGGTTTTTTTAATAACTTAGAAAAAAATGTTTTTGATGTTTTTTTTTAATTTTTTTGGTTAATTTTTGTTTTTTTTCTTTAAATTATGTGTTTTTTTTTCAAATTTTGTCATTTCTTTTGATGTAATTTTCGAATATTTTTGTTTTTTTTAAATTTATTTTTGTTTAAATTTTTTATTTTTACGAGTTAATTTTGTCTTTTTTACATTTTTATTGGTTTTTTATTGTTTTTATATATATTTTTTTATCTAAGTTTTGGGTTTTATTACCAACATGAAAATCACCACTCTAAAAAAAAAAGGTTGATGCTGCATCAATATGTTTCAAAATTAGCATGAAAATCACCTCTCTAAAAAAATAAAAGTTGATGCTGCATCAATACTTTCAAAATTAGCATGAAAATCACTAACATTTTAAAATAAATATTCATACTTCATAAATAAAAATATTAGAGTGTCAAAAATATGCACAAAAAAATAAGGGGTGATTCTGCATCACCACTTTTCAAAATCGGGTGCTTTTTATGCTACCAAAAAAAAGTAGGTAACAGCGTGGTTACATATTTCATCGGTAACAGTGTTCTGAGTGGGAGCCAGTGCTATGCAAAGCATTGTGTCTTGACCAACAATGAATTGTGCGCAACAGAGAACAAAATTCAAGCTACTATAACACACTTCTAATGCAATTATTTGTTTCAAAAGCCTAATAATTGAGAGTAGATGCTACTAGGTGGATAAGCAGAGGGAAAATACACCAAGGATGAAGGTAAAATCCCCAGCAGAGTCACCAATTTGTTATGTGGAATTATGGATTATGGATAAAACACATTCCCTAAATGTGGTGCCATGCATTTAGAAAAACAGATCAAAGACTTTGCAAACACTTTTCATAAGAGTAAATAGACACATAGAAAGATGGAGAAACCTACTTGGGGTCCAAGCGCTTCCTACTCTCCTTCGGTCGCTCTTGCTATAGCTTCCAATCCAACTTTGATCGTCAGACTAGTTCCTACAAGTATAAACACTAAACAAAAAAGAAATTGCAATATACATATGGCTATTTATCTTAATCAGTTAAATAAATGAAACATGAAACATATACATCAGTTAAGAATCCATAATATGAAAGATATAAGCTTATACAGATACATATGTGGGAAAATGAGCAACAATATTTATTAATGGATAGAAGGGGGAGGTTACAACCAGCGATTTATTTGATATCACGAACTCCAGCATCATCCCATCCTCATCACAATGAACATCTATCCAGCAGCATATCACTCAAATCAAACATTCAATTGAGAATTCAACAGCATTTCTCTACCAAATTTCTTCCTTCTCAAGCACTAGGATCTGTGCTCAATTTATAGATCAGCCGAAGGTAGTTTCACAATCAATGACTTTACATTAATAGGCAAGACATGTTCCCAAGCTTAGAGGTGTTGAATGGACACATGGATTCGAAGTTTGACACATATGGACTCTTCTAGAAGGCATTGGCCATGTGGAGATTCCGGATCAATGAGAATTTTTCTCCCAATTGACCGACACACTCTTGAATGTCGAGAAGTGCTTTGCAGAGCACCCTTGAATGGAGGTAACTGCATATGCAAAGCAGTTAGTCCCTTGAGAGACTGCATTGGTGAGCTCATAGGTGATAGAACATTTACTTCAAATCTTGGAAACCTTGCAATGGAAGTCATGGATAATTTGTTCTTGTTCTTTGTCTTAGGGCATGTAGCAACTGAAATGATAGGGGATGATAGACCCTATTTCATTGGTTCTGGGGATGATGTATATTTTAACTAGGTCATTGGGAATGGTGCCCAAATTGACCTATAACATAAATGATGGAAAGTTACTTTAAAACCAACCAATTGGTGTGGGGTTTGACCAAAAATTCTAATTGGATTCAAGATCAATGTTACTCAGTTGGTTAACCCTCTTTGTGAACTCGGCCTCTGTTCAATCCAATTATTAATAAATATCCCCACATCCTGCAGGGAATCCTATAGATAGTTGGATATGAGATTCGATTTGAGTAAGGAATCATTAATGGATTCAACTAGCGCACTCGAAGTTTCACGATAATTACTGATGAGTTTTCTGACTAAACATATCCTGACTTTTTATCCCTTAAGAATGGCCAACTTATGCATTACACTAATTTGTGGAAATTCATAACTCCTCCCTTCGACATTATCTTTCCATTCAAACATTTCATTTAGATCCTTCTTGGCTTCATCATAACATGAGATCGTTTCTACTAACTCATCAGTTAGAAAATTTCCTAGTCTACATTGTTCTTGAATCAAAATCAATTTCTCACAAAATATTTCTTGTTGCCTCTATAGCCATACATTCAAATCATGGGCCTCTTGTTTGAAATACTTCAGTTGAAGGGTTCTGACCTATAATTATTTTATCGTGTACTCAGATTCTCAAAGTTTTTTTAATCTTTTTTTATCGTTCTCCTCCGCATGTTGAATCTAAACGAAACTTTTTTTTTAGTTCTGCCAGTGCAACTTCATTTTGATCTACTTAATCTTTCCACTATGCTCCCAAAGTACATTGTGATAAATTTGAATTAGTGTAGGATCAGAG
Source organism: Pinus albicaulis (assembly GCA_034641835.2). Lineage (NCBI taxonomy): Eukaryota > Viridiplantae > Streptophyta > Pinopsida > Pinales > Pinaceae > Pinus > Pinus albicaulis. Next base: position 1,014,245,141 of record CM076580.1, on the reverse strand, counting down.
ATGGTCCACTTCTATCCCATGAATAGAAAATCAAGAGAATAATAGAGAGATAGTCCATGATATAGGATGACATATATAACGGAGGAATTTTATTCTATGAAACAATGTGGGCATAATGGAAAGCTAAAATGTGTGTGGCCAAATTTTCGAATATTATAGTGGCCCGATGAAAATTTTTCCCTGAGAAGCTCCATCTATTAAAGGAACCCCGCTGTCATGGAATTTAGAGACATTTGGATATGCATGTAGTCTGGAAAGCATGGTAGCCACTTGATTAAAAGGAGAAGTGTGTGAATCTATATAGTACTTACCATATTGATCCTTTTTTTGTTTATTAAGTTCATTCCTCTAGTATTTAATAGAATCAACTAGATCCCCATGTTTTTTAAAGAATTAGTCCACATACTTTTTGTCGTAGATGCATTGAGGTGCATTGAGGTTATAGAAAGTGATACATCTCCTGCAAGGTTTTCGCTGAGAATAAACCAATTGTGGTGCGTTTCTGAGTGTGGAACTTCCTTTATGTAATATCTACCGACTCAATAACACATCTAACCATATGTTAATAGGTCAAATATGGAGCCTCACTCTAATTCTATGTAAGAAAGAGTTTGTTGCATCTTGTGGAGTTGCCTCAGAAGTTGGGATTTCATTTTCAACTACAATCGCTCTGACTGTCTCCCTAGGGCCTTCATCTTCAAAATATTTGTAGTTTTGCCCCCACGAGGAATGTCCTAAATCTTTGGTACAAACAATTTTTTCAAATAATCCCTCCCCTCAAATTTCTTATCAATGGTTCCCTTTACTGGGTCGGCTTGTTGTTGCACACGCACCTTCGACTTCCCCTTGGCTTTCTTCATTTCTTCTTGGTGAGAGTGGTGGAGGCTTCGTTGGTAAGTAGAGGGAGTTGGGAATTGTGGGTGCATGTAGATCGTCACTCTAGTTGACAATTGGGCAAAGGTAGCTGTAGACAGATGGAGTGGCTAGACAAAGAACAATTTAAAATAGACAAGTTTAAATTACAACGATCGATGCACAAAGTGGAATGGTTGATTCGTGGGGTTTTTAGGTGGGAAAAGCTGGAGATAGCACAGTGGAGACATGTTGTGGAATTGGATTGGCTTGAGGGAATGGGTCGAGGGTAATTTCCTAAATATTTTCTCACTCTCCTACTAGGCTTGCTTGATAGTGGTTTTGGATGCTAACGCAGTAGCCACATTAGCCTCATAGGTGACAGGTCCATTTTACCTCCTTTATCAGGGTGAATGGGTGAAATTGGAGGCAAGGGTCAACCCCTAGGAATTAATCTTGACCATCGACTTACAAATTCCACTTTATTGACTCGGAATTTTTGAGACCAAGCACTAACTTTACTAACAATGTTGTTACCCCACCAACGCTTTTCCCAAATGACCCCACTTCAAGATGGATGGAGATCTTCCCTATAGGTAGATATTACATAACCATTTACATTTGAAAAGTGGGGGAGGGCCCACTACCACTTGGCGATTCTTCTGTGCTAATAAATGGTGCTTCCTAGGACTTCATCATTGTTGAGCTAGAATATGGATGGTCTGGTGTTACGGTCCCCTTTCTGCAGAAGCCAAACTCCTTTTTAAATGTAATTATAAATTTTTACAAGGTTTCAAACCTTTGGGGTCGATTTCGAGGATGATTTCATGTTGATATCAAATATACCATGTGTTGACCTATGTTCAGTCTACATGTCATCTGTATATGGGCTCTTTAGGTACCCAAAAACTCCAAAACCGCTTAGCACGTGTCCACCTCCCAAAGGGCGATTCTTGACGCCAGTTATGACCAATGATCTGTTGCCACTTGTTCACCTGGGGGAGGGAGAAAATGGACCCTATTCCTTTTTTTTGTGAACTAAATGGTTCAATCCTGACACCTTCAAAAATCAATTTAATCCAAGGTTACGAGGTTCGAGGGTCACGAGATTTAGGCCTCTGATTGATATTACGGCTTTTCATTAGTAGACGAGCTTGAGTCAGAATTTTGATGGATCCTTGCCCCCCCCTGGTCACTTAGTCCTTGGAGCTTTTTGAAATTTATTTTCTAATGGTTACGAGATTTCAGGGTCGGAGGGTCTCTGGGATTTTGAGATTTATAGGCCCAAATTTGACTCCCTCTATATTTTCATCCAAGAGGCCATTTGCAGACTTCTTTAAACTATTGGAAATATATTCCATAGCACTTTTTGATTGAGTGGGTACAATGTGGTATTCAAGCTCATCCGTGACTCTGAGAATGGCTCCAAACTATGCTATGTTTTACACCTTAACACATTTGTTATATGAGGAACAAAAGAGAAAGAAGAGGAGGGTACAACACTCCCAGTGCATGTGCAAGTTTTGGTCTGGTGCAAACCATTGCATACATCAGGCTAGAAACTGAACTTTCATATGGAACATGGGACATGTCCTCTTCCTCTTCTTGTGTCTTGGGATAGTATTCAACAGACAACTTTGCACCTGCAGGAATAGAAACCTTGACCGATTTACTATATTTCATATTAAACCTCTGCAATATTGTCTCAACATACTTTCTATCGTTTAACCAAAGCTTCCTCTTTTCGAGATATTTTTTAATTTCCATGCTCAAAATATAGTTTGCAACACCAAGATCCTTCATGTCGAATTTGGAGGACAATTAGGTCTTCAAATCCACGATAATTTCTTTATCATTTCCAATCAACAACATGTCATCCACATACAAAAAAAATAAAATAACACAATCACAAACTAATTTAAAATACACAATGATTTTCTTTTATCCTGGTGAAGCCAAGTCCCCTATATATGTATCAACCTTTTGATACCACATCCTTAGTGACTACTTTAACCCAAATAAAGACTTTTTTAACTTTCATACCAGTTATTTTTTACCGTTCACGGAGAATCCTTCTAGTTTCTTCATTTATATATCTTCTTCCATATCCATGTGAAGAATTGTTTTCTTCACATCCATATTTTCTACCTCAAATCAAAAGTAGCAGAAACAGATAAAAGTATTTTGATAGAAGCTAACTTGGCAACATGAGAAAAAATATCACCAAAATAAATTCCTGACACTTGGGAATAACCTTTTACTACCAACTAAGATTTTTATTTCTCCACCTTTCCTTTTGCATTTAACTTCTTCTCAAACATGCATTTTCTTCCAATGGGCTTCCTTCCAGCTAACAACTCCACTAGATCCTAAGCCTCATTTTTTTCCAAGGATGCCATTTCTTCAACCATGGCCTCCTTCCAAAGATTTCTCTCCTCTGAATCAATTACCTCCTTGATAGTTATGGTATCATCATCAGAAGTAGATAAATAAAATTTGGAAGAGAAAGAATATGGACTATACCTCTTTGGCCGCCTTCTCTCTCGAATTGATCTCCTCAAAACTGGAGTGTGTGACTCTTCCTCTTTTGATTCTTGTTTTGTTGTAGAGTCTTATTCTTCCTCCTTCACCTCAAACTCTATATTCTCAGACTATTTTGGTAGGACTTCATGTTTAATAACATATTTAACCTCTCTAAAAACCACATCTCGACTGTACACAACCTTCCTTTTTTCTGGGTTCCAAATCTTATAGCCTTTTAAACCATCCTTATACCTAATAAAGATGCAATTTTCAGATTTACTATCCAACTTGGTTCTTTTCTCTTTTGGAACATGTACATATGCATCACAACCAAATACCCTCTGATGTGAGAAAGAGGGTTTCTTACCAGTCCATACCTCATGTGGAGTATTATTCTCCAACACTGATGAAGGTGATCCATTAAACAAGTAATATGAAGTATCCACTATCTATGCCCATAATTATTATCCTAACCTGGCACCATTGGCTGTGCTTCTTGCCTTTTTCCATCAACGCCCTGTTCATTTTTTATGGAACTTCATTTTTTTGATGTGTGTATGGAGTAGTCTTCTGCCATGTTATACCACACTTCTTACATAAATATTTGAATTCCTTCTTGTAGAACTCTCCACCATTATCAATCCTCAACACCTTAATCTTATTCTTTATCTAATATTCCACCCGAGCATTAAATCATTTAAACATGTGAAAGACTTCAGTTTTCTTCCTGAGGAAATATATCCATGCAATCCTCAAGAAGTCATCTATAAATGAGATAAAACACACATACTTACCTAGTGATGGAACATGCACAGGTCCAAACACATCACTATGCACAAGCTCTAATATTCCTTTCACCCTCTTAGCAAAAGAGGGGAAACTCACCCGATTATGCTTCCCATATACACATTGTTATTGGAAATCAAAATCTAGAAAGAAATGAGACATACCTTCTACCATACCATTACCATTCATTATTTGAAGGCCCTTCTCTCCAATATGTAAAATTATTATATGCCACAACACTATATTTAACCAAAGACCACTAGATTTTCTACTCCACTTTTACAAACTAGAGAAATGTTGCACCCATCAATAACATTTCTACCCAGAAGCTTTTACATAGTTCTAATCTGAACTCACTGCATCAATAATAGTGCTCCATGAACCATATCACGGGTATCTTTCTCGACATTTTTTTTACACCTCCATCATCCATATTTCTTACAGAAATCAGATTTTTGGCCAACGTGGGAATATGAAAAAAATCCAGAAGTGTTCTAATCCTTCCACCTTACAACTTCAACTTGACTTTTCCATGTCCCATGATTTTGACCTTCCTATCATCTCCTAGGAAGACATCACCACCATCATATTTTTTATACTCACAGAACCTCTCCCGATGAGGAGTGAAGTGAAAGGATGCACCTAAGTCAATCAACCATGCCTCATGATCTATGTTTGTACTTGAAGAATAAGAAAAATACACATCCTCACCTTCATTTGAGGTGGTTTTCGCCTATGTAGAAGGAGCATCATTAGATCCCCTTTCCTTTCTCAGGAGTTTTATATTAACAATCCTTTTTGTATTGCCCATCTTTTCCACATTTCGAGCATATACTTTGCAGATTTTATTGAAGATTTAGATCTCCCTCTAGATTTGAATATCTCACTTGAGGAATTATTTTTGTATCTATTATGGGTTCGTCCTCTTAGAGACAAGGAATCTCCATTCTGGCTCTCCATATTTTTTTTTCTCATCTCCTCCAACAACACGAATGAGACTATTTCATCAAAATTTAAGGTAGTTGTAATGCTACCTATAAAAACAACTAGAATATCTCACGAATCTGGTAGAGAAAAAAAAAAATTTTGATGCACTTATTTTCATCTGAAATTTTAATACCAACAGATAACAACTAACTTACCACAATATTGAAGGCGTTTAGATGCTATGTGACCAAGTATCCATCCTTCATCCTCAGGCTATATAAATTTTTCCAGAAGAAATTTTTTTTCACCAAAGACTTAGATTGATACAAAGTCCCTAACTTGTCCCACAAAGCCTTTATCGTAGCTTCCCCTAATACATTCAACAATACTGAATTTGAGAGACATAATCGTATTATTCTCTTCTCCTTCTAATCTAACTTCACACAGTATTTTGTCGGCATTCCTGTTGGTGCATACCTAGATATGAAATGTTCGGGACTGATCTCTATCCACCAACAGATCCTCGATCTTGAGCTTTCACAACTCAAAAAATTTTCCATTGAATTTATCAATCTCTACCTTTCCATTGTTCATAATCTTCTTTCACTGCATGAATGGATCTCGCATATATCCCACTGTAATAGGATCTACCATAGGAGCAAAACCCCTAAGCAACAAAGGGGTCCCCTTGAAGCTGAAACAAATCCGATACCAAATGTAGGTTTTAACCATGTATAGAAATTACCTACAAACATATTCTTAAAAAAGAAATATAAAATGGCAAGAACATAAAAAAATAATATACACAAATATTTTCCCCTGGATCCCAAAACCGGGAATACCAAATTTATTTTTCATTATATTCCTTTCAATGTTACTATATCTATATATATATATATATATATATATATATATGTTGAATCATTAATAAAACCCAATCCACTAACCTTGGATTAGAACATATTCGTAGCTCCCTTAACCAGATATAAAAATACCATGGGAAAAAACCATTGTGCCCAAAAAAAAATGTGCAAAAACCATGGGTAGGTCCACCCACCATCTTTAGGTCTTCCCCCCATCGTTGGGTCCACATAATTTTTTTAAATTTTTATTCTTTTATTTTTTTTTTAAATTTTTTTTTGGGGCTTCTTCCTTGGACCCCATGACATGTGGAAAGAAAATAACACAAACCCAATAGAGGAATCTATACATTCCTTAAGAATTTATTTAAGCTTACAAAATTATTGCAAGGATACTTGGAAAAAAAACAAAATATTCATCAAAAAGTTGTCGGTGAGTGATGACCATTTCCTCTCCACAAGGGTGCAACCCTTCAAGAGACCCCAAAAGGGAAGTAGCTTTAAAGTATTTCCCAATGACTTTGGAAACCAGAATGAAAAGAAAAGGTGAAATGAGTTTTCCTTGCTTCAGGCCATAGGTTGGATTAAATATTGTAGTGGGTGAACCATTAAGGATGATGAAATAGAAGGGAGTGGATATCAATGATTTGATCCAGGAAATCCATTTAGGGGAGAATACAAAAACATTATTCACACTGAGGATATATTCCCAACTTAATCATACATAATATCTAGATAGGTCCAGTTTAATTTCCATCCTAGGATTTTTAATGTTTTCAAGGAGTGAATGACTTCATGCACTATAACAATTCCATCCATAATATTTCTCCCTCCACAAACCCCATTTGTTCAAGGAAAATCATATTATTTAAAAATGTTTTGAGGTGCTTAACTATTATGGAAAAGATTATTTTATATACAAAATTCACAAAGCTATAGAACAAAAACCACTAGGGTCTTCAGAATCCCTAATTTGTGGATTAAAGTATTGAAATTAGAATTTATTCCTAGCCATAACTCTTGGGTTTAGTGAGATTATTGAACCAGAGCATAAAATTCTTGACCTATAAACTTCCAATAATCTTGGAATAAGTCCATGGTGAATCCATATAACCCTATAACTTTATTCCATAACATCATGATGACCACCTCTCCCACCTCAACATAGATATTCTCTCACATTAATCCTTCATTTTGATACTAATTTATCATATGTGGTATATGGTTGGTGATGCAAGCAATAGCTTCACCCATGTTCAAGGGTGGCTCTATGAGAAGACCATGAAAATGTGAGACCAATTCTTATTCAAATTCATCATGCTGTAATAAGAAATTACCCTACTTGGATTTAAGGGAGAAGATTCGATTATGTTGTGGGTGCTTAATATTAGCTTTGTGGAAGAATTTGGAGTTACACTTTCCTTCTCTTAGCCATTGAAATTTGGATTTCTATCTCCAAATAGTCTTCTCTTGTTTTCTTCTCTATTTAAGTATGTTAATTAACTGACCCTCCTCCTATAAAAGAGCTTTTAATCATCATCCTATATGATTTGTTGTTGTACCTATTAATTTCTTGCTTCTAATTACTGCTTATTTGCTTATATATTTCCAAAATCCTTCTTATTTCAATCCATAATATTTTGTCAAGAATTATTTTTTTTGAGTTGAAGAAGTGCATATGATTTCTCCCTTGCACTTCTTTCTCCTCCCATTGATTTTTTTTTCCTTTTTTAGAAAGTCTAGATCCCATAACCAAAACTTTGAAAATCGAAGGGGTAGTTCCGCAAGGTGATCTTCAGGTCCAGTTCTATTCTTACATGTGAGTGGCCTGACCCTAAACAGGGAAGGATAATTTTTTCTAGGAAGACTTGCCTTCTCATCATGGATTTGAGATCAAGAATAAGTCCAAGAATCTTGCAATATGATGTCTTCCCCCTCTACAACTGTTCCATCTCTGTATCCCATTTATTGTGATTATATCTACCATCTATAAGTATTGGATCAAATCAATAAATAGATTAAATTTTAGATCTAGTATCCTCAATCTTGTTTTCTTTTCATCTAGAGATTTTATCATATTGTAGTCTCCCTCAATATTCCAAAGGTCATCCTAGTGAATTTTCTTAATTTCTAAAGGTTAGTTACGAAATTATCCTTTTCTACTAGTATGTGAGGGCCATAAACTCTTGTAATGCCACAACCTCCACCATTCTAATGTACTTGAATCTTCCTGAAAGTACGTTTGGGAAAGAAACCAAATCCATGAAATTTATTTTTGAGGAGCTCCATAGTATTTCTATACCTCCTATGCTACCTCTCGCATCCAGCACCATTGCTTCATACAATTTCTAGCAATGATTAACAATCTCTCTTATCCTTTCCCTAGATTTCTTAATCTCCTATAATATTACCATACTTGGTGGTGTGTCCAATCTTGAAAAATGTTCCAATTGAATTTCCAATAACCTCTAATATGTCCAGATCTGAGAAGTTTGTGGGTAAATAAAATAAATGGACCCACACTAGAGCTTCCATGAAATTTCCTTGATATGGGTTATAACACTCCTCTTAGAATCATATAAAGAGAACCACATTATTGAATAAATAAATGGTGTTTTCTAAGATTTGGGTCCCATCCTTTAGATTGTGAAAATCACCGTGAAAAATTGTGATCCCCTAATTTTATTTTGATGCAGTGTTTCAACTGCCATTTAATTTACATCCATCTAGTCAAATCTCTCTTCGTCAGCCAAAATCATATGATTTTTCATATGAGAGATTGGTTCTTCATATACTGTCTATATCTCTCTAATTTTTTATTTGGGATCACAAAATTTTACTTTATTTCAACTCTGAGAAGGGATCACAAAATTTTACTTTATTTCAACTCTGAGAAGGGACCTTCCTTTTAGGCTAGCTTTCTATTGTGCACCTAACACTAGGGTTTCTCTCCCTGTACCTTTCCATTAACTCATCCCTGCCCCATTTGTATGTACTTGTCTATCTCTTGTTACTGTGGCCTTGAAGGAGGGGATCTCTCCCCCCTTCTATGTCCACTCATTCGCAGATCCAATACCAAATGTTTTAGAAAATTTCCCCATAGAACAGTATAAGAAAATATGGATTAGAATCTACTAGTTGTTGTTGGATGCTTCCAAAAAAATTGCAAAGAAAATCCTAACCCTAGCATAGCTCCTATGAAAATGATCTATAAACTGTCGTGGATATTCCACTAGATAGTTTGTCACAACAGATCTGATGAAATGATATTTAAAATATGAAATTTTATAATATTACAGTTTTATTATATTTTTTGATCTATAGATTTATTGTTAATAGTGCATGCATGTGAATGAAATTTATGCAAAAAATAGAGAATGAAAAAAGAAAAAGATCACACACACATTTGACACAAGATATGCTTCAGGGAACCATTTTGGGAGAAAAACTGAGTTGGAAGGTGAGGTCGCTCCACTCTCTTTCTCTTAATGGAAATATGGCTGCAAGTACAGAGAAGCATGGCTCGTGGCTTGTGAGCTACTACAATTCACAAATCCTTTTTGTATGCTTTACCTCGTATCCCTCTTGGCTATTTTTGCTCAACTATGGAACAAATGCACTCAAAAGAATGTAATCCATTTTCTTCCTAGTGTCTCGGTTATAACACAACTTGATAACCTACTAGTGGTTAGGTTTGACTACCTCAATTCTTAACCAGAGTTACAATATAGACTCAATGCAAGTATTCTACATCATAACCTCATGTCTAGCCCATTTTCCATGAATAATGGGGGCTTACATGGCATCCTCTCAAACTATGGTGATGAAAATAGGAAGATCAACTTCTTAGTGGCATAAATTTCGCGTGTGGTCTCCAGTTGATGTGATTCTTACGATGTTGGAAAGTTATTTATGTGTATAATGCCAAGACAATATGTGACATTAAAGAGACAAATTTTTACTCCCAAAAAATGTCGTTTGATGCCTCAAAATGCTCCCAAAAGGTTTTTAGACCTATTTTGCTAAATTGGCCCCCCTTAGTAAAAATGATCACGTGAGTTGATTCCTCCACTTTTTCCACTCTGAAAACATCGAGATGGATGAAAAAAAATATAATGATCCAATTCAGATTAGAAGAATCACTATTTTAGTTCTTGAAAAAGAGATCAATTTTTATTATTATAAAAAATCAAGTACCTTTGGTTGCTAAAATTTTCTTTAATGGAGCTTTTGTGCATCATAAAGTTCAAATTTAGGATCAACAGTCTATGATTAGAGTCACACTTATGGTTGTTTAAGAGGTCAAAATTTATTATTTATCTATATACAAGGATATTAGATATCAAAGAGTTTACGACACTACTATCTATCCCATGTATATAAGTCATCTTGTTAAAATTTCATTAACAAGTATTAGATATTCAGCATTGCAAAGCTTGATTAGCTTGATACCAAATAAATTCTTGGTGGGGACACCATTGTTTCTTTTCTACATATTAGTAATAATAGTTTCTTCATCTAGCTAGAAAGCTAGAAGGGATTAGGGTTGAAATCATTGCTTAGAAGAATAGCTTGATTATTTGTAGTTCTAGCATTAATGTCTCCTAGTAGGATGATGCTATCTACATTTCTCAAGTTGTGGATATCCTGTTCTAAATTTTTATTGGGATAATTCTTATGTCAATTGTTTTTATTTTTATTATAAAAACATAGAATTGATAGATGCAAAGTAACAAAGTGGTATATAAATATTTTCAGCATTAATATTAAAAATATACATCCAAATGTACTCATTGAAAGAGTATTTCTTATAAATCTTAAAGTGAAGTTAAATGTTCATTTTTATATAACAAGGTATGCCTCCCATCCCTATATCAAAAGATTTATTCTTTCATAACAACCATAATACAAATCTTTTTATATTAAAGACTTTAGATTCTTCATTCTCCCATGTTTCAACTAGAAACATAATATTAATCTCACTGAAAATCCAACTTAATATAAACCCTTTACACCATTAAAAAAACATAGTTTCCTATTTATTAACATCTATCTAATCTTTTCTTGATAACATATTTTTAATTCATCATTCCTTCCCAGCTTTATTTACCTTTAAAACTTCCTTCCTTGATTCAACTTTGTGTTTTCCAATAAAATGCTCATCTCTAAATATTTTGGACCCAAGTTTTATGGAATATGCCATACTTGTGATCATTAAAACTTACCTTAACCTAAATCAACCAACATCTTTTGATTAAAATTCTAAAATTTCAATTTTATTATAATAAAAATTAGTTTTATTGTAATTCAACATATTAATTTTATTCATTCCTCAACATGTACTCATTTAAGTGATACTTGAATTGACTGAAATGTATTTTCAAACGCAGGTTTTGGGGGGAAGTGGATAAGGGGCCCCGAGCAGTGAGGTGGTGGGGTCACGGTTGAGAGTACGTGAGACACTTTACACGCAATGCTGCTACTCATATCTCACTTTTTCATTTAATGTCGCTACGCCATAAATGTTATTACTAAAATAGGCCACAAATTAAAGAAACAGAAACAGGGATATCCCGGGAATAGAAATAGGGAGTTATTATAGATCGAAGTTGTCAGGGAGTAAATTGGTTTGGAAATGGGAATTTTGATGATTTTTTTTTAGAAATTAATGGGATGAGTGTTTGAATTTTGTTTTGATCGTGAAAATAAAATCTACATTATTAAAAATTCTATAGATATTCAATATTTAATTATTTAAATAATTATATTTAAATTTCTAAAAAAATTATTAAATTTTATTAAAATCTCAAAACAAAAATTTATTATTATTATTATTTTTATTTTACCATTTTACTCTTTTTATTTTTATTTTTATTATTATTATAATTATTATTTTATTTTTTTCAAACTATACCTTATAGATCTCATAGGGGGAGGCATGGTCATGATGTGGAAAAGGATAAAAATAGACAGTATTTCTGGGAAGAAGCCAAAATCTCTCGTGATTAAATTTAAGCATACTAATAAAATCAATTTCCTATTAAATCAGACATCGTATATTTCCTATTAAATCAGACATCGTATATTTGTGGGGTAGGAAAAGATGGCACGAGCGTATAGTTTGTAAGAGGAGTTGGTCTGTGATGGAATTTTTATTTTTATATGTAAATAAATATGCAGCGGGGATCTGAGTTTTGTGTATAGATTATATATAAGTTTTATTGGAAATTATTTATTTTATTTTAAAAAGAAAAATGTAAGTTTTATTGATAGGTTATAACTTTTATGATGTTATAAATTTGTAAGGAATATGATATAATTTTATGAATAAATTGTAATATTAAAGTATTATTAAAAAAAAAGTTGTGATGGTTAATTTAATTGATTGAGTGTTAAAGTATTTTTGTTATTAAGAAGTCACTAATTTCTATGGTCATTTATGGTCTCTAAACTATATAGAAAAAAATTATAAAAAAGAAAAAAATTATAAAAAAATGATGAAAGAGAAATAACTTAATATGCCAAATAAAATTTGAATATGAAAATTATAAAAACATGTGATTATTAAAAAAATTGGAAAATTGTAAAGTCATGAATACTATAATTAAGAAAATAAAAACTAATGACATAATTTATTATTTTGGAGTGATAAACACAAAAGAAACCAAATTAAAAATTCAAATGATTTTAAGAATAATCATGTCTTAAGACTAAGACAAATTGATCAAGCTCTTATGATGGTGCTTAAAGTGTCATAATTAAATCAACTAAAGAGCAAACCTCATTCCCCATAATTTGTTGAATCCAAACTTGGTCAAGGGTGAGTGGAAGTTGTTCATGGTTTTTCATGAGACATTAATAATACTATAAATATAGAAAAATAGAGATATGTTGATTTGAAGGGATGATTGGAATTACTTTATAAATAATTTGAATATGGTTTTAAATGATAAAATGTAGAAAATTTAGTTAATTTTCTTAACATATAATTTTATATTTGGAAATTAGTGACATGTTTATGTGAAATTTTAGCTTTTGCAAATTTAGTAAGTTAGGTTTTGTGCAAAATATAATGTATATTGTTAGATAAACTTGGCTCGGTGGTGGAGTTGAGGTTGTGTCAATAGTTATGGTTAACAATTGCGGTTTTAGGCACCTGGTATTGGTGACTCATGGTATTACATGTGGTTGAAGGCATTAAAAGGCTTGGGTATTTTCCACTGTATTGAGCCAAAGTTGAACGGTGAAAGCTCAGATTGTTGGCAGACTTGGCTGTGTTTTAGCTAAGGACAATAATAGATCTATTATTGGTTGGTTTTTCCCAGGTTTGGGTTTTCTAGGGTAAATCATGGTGTACATGGTTTAAATGTTTGTTTCTTGATTATTGTATTTATTTCTCTCATATTCTCTATGAAAAAATAACATGTGGTATCATAGCCTAAAATTGACTTAAGGGGAATGCCTGTACTGCCAAAGGTTTAATTGGCATGGTGAATGAAACGTTCAATGTAGAGTTAGACCTAAGAATAAAGGTCAATGACCTCATTAATTTCATAGCAAGATGGTAAGGTATCATAGTGCTAGGGTTCCACAAAAATATGGTGTGCCACTTACCATAAGAAAGTGTTGGTGTGTGCATGAGTGAACCTGACCGTAATTTGGAAGAAGATATCGACTTGGTAATGGCGTTCATGAATGGATGGTGGTGGTTGTTGCTGAGCCTGAATGGCTTTAGGAATTTCATGATAAGTTGTTGTTATAAAGGTGGGGATCCTTCTAGTGTGCTTTGTGTTATCTCATAAAATTATCTTGTTACAAGTCATCGAAGGAGGGAAGGGTTACCACGGAGCTAAGAGCTATGAAAAATTCAAAGAGGAATGTTGGAGGTCCACAAACAATGCATTGGAAATTGACATCCAGTGCAGTCCACCATGCCTGCAATAACACATTATATCTGAAATTTTTCATATCCAACATTTGGAGTTTTCCTGGATTACCTGAACAACTAGAGCTGATGGAGATTGTGAAGGCCATCATGAATTGAGTACAGATGGAGTTAAGAAGGAAAATTATAGAGCCTTGGCTACATAGTGTGTATAGAAAAGAAGCCAACACCCCTACTAACAACCGAGGGGGATAGTGGTAACAAGGGAGCCAAATGTGAATACAAAGTGCTGCATGAGATGTTTATATGAGAAAATGAATGATAGCATGTGGAGTGATTACACACTAGAGTAACCATTGGAAGAGAAAACCAAACCATGATGATTCTTGTTGTTGGTTATAAAACATGTCGGTATAGCTTATTCTTTTAAAGAAATCACTGTCATTTTGAATTGATTAATATGTATAAAAGTATATGTTATATCCATCCTTATAGAAAGGAGAGTATGTATATGGCGAAGTCAGGAAGACTCACGAGGGAATGTGACGATTGCATTCCTCTCCAAAATTGTAAACGAAAAAAAAATCAATTTGGTAGGGAAGCAGGCCATGCATACATGGGTGTAATGCACACATGACTCGTGGACAAGGAGATAATTGTATAAGGAATGCAATGCATGCCACATCCTTTGCTTTTTACATGAATTGATCTAATCATGAAGGGGTGGTAGTAACACTTCTCAAAAGTGCCACTCTGTTAGAGATAATAAATATGAAGAGGTTGTTAATTCTATGGTTGATGTGTTTGCAGAAAATAAAATTGTGGTTTGTTTGGGCAATGAGACAAGATCCATATTGGTCCATGTTAAGGGAGACCAAAATAGAAGTGTCTTTCTCAACAATGATTGATAGAGGATTTGGATGGAAGATGTGAGTTTTTTTTTTGGGTTTTCATTTTGAGTAAGTTATTTTGATAACTTTGAGGAAGATGCTCAAATAATGGCATAGATAGCCACAAATGTCATCAAATCACTCATGAATGAGATTGTTGAGACTTCACAAGTGATTAAGCTATCAAGACTCAAGATAATTCTTGAAGACTGAAGTGTCGCAAGATAGAGAGATATGGGTTCTCATAAGGTGAGATGTAGTATTTTGGAAGCAATGCGATGAAATGAGAGAATGATGGCTTAAGGCGAGATAGAAATAACAACTGAAAAAATTAATTATTAATGGAGTTTAAAAAAATAATCATGTAAATGGGCATGCGATTGTAATATCTACTAAAGCATGTGTATCCCTAGTATATCATTGGTTAAGTGTGGATGTAGACCTAGGTGATATAGGGGATCACGATGAAGAATGTAGAGCTAGGAAAACATGTGAAATTCTCAAATACTGTTACGTTGACTGGGTAGGTGACTGAGTAAGCTTGAAGGTGAGAGATGTTGGCTTACTTGGCTAGTTTGACAAGATTTGGTTAAGGAAAACCCAAAGTCAAGTTTAAAGGGGGGATTTCCAGATAAACTTGACACGATGGTGGAGTTGAAGTTGTGTCAATAGTTATGGTTAAAAACTATGGTTTTGGGAACTTGGTATTAGTGACTCATGGTATTCAATGTAGTTGAAGCCATTAAAAGGCTTGGGTATTCTCCATTGTATTGAGCCAAAGTTGAGCGGTGAAAGCTCGTTGTTGGTAAACTTGGTTGTGGTTTATCCAAGGACAATAATATATCTATTATTGGTTATTTTTTCTCAAGTTAAAGTTCTCCAGGGTAAATCATGATGTACATGATTTAAATTTTGTTACTTGATTATTATATTTAATTTTCTCATATTCTCTCTAAAATTACATTAACACATTGATTAAGTACCCAAATAATGAAATTTCCTTCAAGATAAATTGTACAATCACATTGAGCAATTTATCGTTGTGCATCACTATTTTATAAAAAAATATTGCTAATTTATATTTAAGAAAGTGAGAATTTATATGAATAGACAAAGTAATTTTTATATTTAGAAGTTACACTTGTCTATATCAAATTTTAGTTTTTGCAACCATGGTAAGTTAGTTTTAGTGAAGAATATAAATCTTATGTTTATATTAATACATTGATTAAGTACTAAAATGATGAAATTTCCTTCCAAACAAGTTGTACACTCGCATAGAACAAATTGTTCTTATACATCACTGATTTTCAAATTTCTAATTTTAATTTGCATTTTTTTTTTTGTTAAAATAAAAAAGTGCCCATTGCCATGAATTGACAAAGATAAATATTAATGATGATTTTAATTAAGGAATTAACACAATCAAACTATTTTTTTTTTACATTGTATATTGCTGTCTACATTAGCGAAACATATAATCAACTTATGGAGAAGATAAATCTCGAGCAACCAAATATGCAAAAAGAAAATTCCACACAAAAAAAGTGAATTTCAAATGAAGCACATGCATTATAAAACATGCACGCGGTTTAAGAATTAATATAAACTAATAACATGTGTTATGTTTAACATTAAATAATATATATTTTACTATTTTTTTCACGGGTTTCTACCTCAAGATCTATTTTTAATGTTCTTTAGCCAGTTGTGAAGCCTAGTTTTTCCATAAGTTCTTAACCCAACATCTATTTTTCATGTTGTTTAGTTCAATACAAATGTATGAAGATAATCACAACACCAGAGGTAACTGATCCAGATTCACTGCATGCAAAATATTATATTATCTTCCTATTAATTGGTATTTGTCCTTCAACATCACCATTGTTTAATTTGATTAATTCAACTTGGATAAGGAAATGTGAGATCTCTCTATGTTCCATAAAGATTTTATTGTATAATTCTATACTCATGTTTATTATCAACGAGTGTTTGAGGAAGGTCATTGATTTTGGAGAAGTGTAAAATTTATCACTTTTTGGTTTCTTGAATTGGATTCTAACATCATAATAGTTAATGGTTAATGTAGATTGGGTGACATTACCAATTTGTCATTTATAGTATTTTTTTTTTTTTTGAAGACATGGTGAATGCTTTAGAAATCTATATAAAATGAAACCTTGAGGAAGTTGTAGGAGGCTAATGCACATGTTCACATGTTTTTGGTGACATAAACATTAATAAGGATCTCTTAAAAAAATGATTCTCACAAGAAATAATTCTAAATATACACATCGTAGATTATGAGAACAAAGTATATTCAAGTGTAGGATATGTCATCATTTAAACATTTATTTTCTATGATTGAGCTTGTTCTCATAGGAGGAAAGGAGCCGAATCAAAACCAAGTGATGATTTTTTATAAAGGAATCAATTTCAAATGTTGACCTTGACTAAGACGAGTATATATGGTCCAATAGGTCTCAATTAGGGAATCCATGCCTTTATTTATAGATAAAGTAAAATATATGAATATGATAGTTTCCTCCATAAGGGACATTGAAATTGCTAATGTTTCTTTAGGTGGAAAAAACAAACATCATGAAACTGATACATCCAATTTAGATAAGGAACTGGTTCCTTGTAAGGACTCTAGTCTCCCACTTTTCAATTCATAGTCAGTTATTTTGGATTCTTTTTCAGAGGGGTGGAAAGAAGTTAATATGAAGAATAGGAAAAGAGAAAGTTCAAGGATTATATTATAAGTGTGACTTTAACCCTAAAAGTGTAGTATGCACATGCACTTAATTTGATTTATATTATAGTTTCAGTGCTTGAAGAATTTGATTTTCATTCTATTTAATGGAATAGAAATTGCATTTTTTTTGTGGGAAAAAAAATATGTTATATATTTTTTATTTTTTTACATAAAATGAATCAATGGGCCATGATAAAAATATCAAATCACCACATATTATTTCTAATAGGGATATTTGGTATCCAATAGCTATGATATTTTTCACATGAGGGATAGGTCTTAGGAATTCAACTATTGCAAGGTAACGAAAATAAAGAAATTTAGCTCCCAATAGAGCTTTTAGGGCTCATGAGCCATGAAGAAGGATTCACACCACCATATGGTTGCTATAAAGGAAATATTTGGCCTTCAATTAGAATATGGATGTTATTATACTACCTTATACAATAGGCATTGATCTAAGGGCCTTTTTAATGGGAAACGAGGCACCAAGGCCCTAGCTAGAGCTTCCAAAGAGTAAGAGATTTTAGCAAGGCCATAAGGGTTAGAAAACATGCCATGTATAGGGAATGATTGTCTATACAATAGGATATGGGTGCCATTATAAATTTTTTTGAATGATTATTGGGTATTATACCATGGTTTGGGTATAAATTCAAGGAATGTGCCATAAATTTATATTTTTGATATAACATGGTAGAATAAAGGCCTTAAGTCTCAACATAGACGCTTTAAAGTGGATATATGGTATACAAGTGGGATATGCGTGTGATCATAAGCTTTTTCATGGTATGGATGCATTTGATTGCCTTTACCATAATTAAGAAAGGAAAATAAGGGTCTTACACCATAAATGAGTATCTAAGCTCAGTGGTCATAAGTGTGACCTAAAAAATGAGCAAAAAAAATTTAGATGTGATATTTGGCCTCTTAGTAGAATGTGGGTACCATTTGAGGTCTTGTGAAATAGGGATGGATGTATGAAGGTATTCACTATTATCAATGGATGAAGAAGAATCAAGCCCTTAGTACATTGATGAAGCCTTTATAGATAAAGATCCATAAAAAAACCATAAACAACAAAACATGTCCTTTATAGGGGATCATATACTTGGTGTGAGAGATGGGTACTATTTATAATATTTTGTGCATAAAGGGTGGGTCTTAATCCCTTCATCATGGTTGAGGAATAAATATAGGTAACTAGACCCTAAAAAATATTCTTGACCTAGTCGTAAATGATAAATGCCTTAAAACACCACATGGGCCTTCTAAAAGGGATCTTTCACATACAAGTATGATAGGGTCACTCTTTAGGAGCTTTGATGTTGTATCGATGGGTGTCAAGTCCTTGACTATGATTAATGAAGGAAATTACAACCCTTGATCCTTAAATTAATCTTATAGGTGTTATTGGACATGAAATATTCCTTGAACCTCCACAAAAATGATAAAAAAGTACATTTGTCCTTGAGTGGGATATGGATACCATTAAGAGGTCTTTCACACAAGTAATGAGTCTTAGGATTTTATCCCAAAATTAAGCTTTTAGGGCCTTGATGATGGAATTGGGCCTTGAACCACACTGATTGTTGAATTATGACTTAAACCATGACATATGTTTGAATGATTAGCCACTTGATGGGATATGGGAATCATTAATATATTTTACATATTGAGCATGGTTATCAATGCCTTGACCATGGTCAATGAAGTAAATTAAGGGCCATAACATCTAAAATATTATTGCAAGTCCCATATTCCATTAATGACACCTTAAGCTACTAAAAAAAACCTCTGCATGGAATATTTATCCTCCAAATCAAATATGGGAATTATTAAAAAAAAATATGCACAATGGATTGGTTTTATGATCTTGAAATTACTATGGAAGAAAATAAGGTGTCCTAAAAATTAATTAATCTTTTAAGTATCATGAGCCAATATTAAGTTCTTGAACCACCAAAAATACCCTCTAAAGTAAATATTCAGCTTTGATTGGGATATGGATCCCATTAGGAGGCTTTGTGCATCATGGATATGTCTTGGGGTCTTGATCACGGTAATTGAAGAAAATAATGCCCTAAGTGTTGAAGTTTTAACTAGAATTGGTCTTCACAATGTAATATAAATCTATTATTCATGTATTTATTATATTCATTATTATTATTATTACTATTTTTGGTCAAAGTGAGTTCTTCACGATTAGAGATTCAAAAAGAGCCAAATAAAAATTTATTATGAGTCAAAGAAAATTCGTTTGATTCATGTCCATTTAGACATTTGTAAGGAAATGAAATCTAATTTTTATGTTGTATCGTAAGCCCACAAGATCTTCGAGTTGGCCTTCCTCAGAACAAGTCATCTCAATCCTCCAAGACACACCTATTCAACCTCCTAAAAAACTATATACAAGCGGAAAGTTCAAACCACTTGGGACATTAATAAATTACATAAAAAGAAGAATCTTTCTAAATTGGTAAAGGAAAGGAGAAGCCTAATAAAAGGAGAAAGAGAAGACCGAATATTCCTTTTGGTTGACCAAAATTTTTACTACTGATGCTCGCACGTGATAGGATTGATTCTCCTAGGAGAGGCCAAAATTTTTGAGGCACTATAGGAAAAATTTCAACCCTCTTTGTTGCAGGTCTAAATTATAGATTGTTGACTAGAATTGAAAGAGTTTGACTTGCATTGAATATGTTGTTGGAGACTTGGAGGAATGTTTGACTTGAAATATTTGTGGTAGACTTGGTCTTGTATATCCCATTTTGATCAGATTCTATAAGAGAAGTATTGTTGGCCTTTCCCCCTTTTAGGTTTTTTCCTTGGCTTGGAGCTTAATTTTGGGTGTCTCTTGTCTCTTTTTTTTCTTCTTGAAAGACTAACTTTTTTTATAATTGCTTGATAAAGAACACATAAGAAATAATAACAAGATATTTAACATTCACAAGTAATTATCAAGAAAGAGAAATCAAGATTGATCTATACTACACTTTATTTCTCAACATGTTATCATAGCTAAGGAAGATCAAAGAAGCAGTTGAATTTTGTCTCTTAGAGAGGTCAAATCTCTCTCTGGGCTAGTGGGTTGAATTTTTGTGACATATATCTCCCTCTGTGATATCCATTTCCATGGGATATTTATCTGTGTGATTCAAAAGTACTATGAAAATGATATATGATGTGAATCTTTGTGACAAAATTCTAATGAAATATTCAGAGACTCCTTCTCCTATGGTGACGCAAGCCTTAGAAGTATAGAAGCCATTATTAATCTCTACTAGTTGCCGCTCATGTGATTAAGAAATCTGAAGTTTGCATTTGATATTTTTAGAAATTTATATAAATATCCTAGGGAATGCAAGGTCTCTAATGTACTATGGCATGCACAATTTCTATGAGACTGTGGCACTGTACTTCTACAATATGCAAGTTTCTTAAAATAATTTTTCTATGACATCTTGTGGACAAGCCGGAGACATAATTTATGAGAAAAATTGTTGATTGGTGAAGAGTCACTTTGACACTTAAGTGATAGGTCTATAGTGTGTACCTTTGGCTTTATACCTCTGCAAATTGGATCAATTATTGTGGCACTTCTTTGAGGTTCATGATCCTTTGATTTTGTAATATGCTACAAAATATTCATTTCCTCTATTATGCTCTGTCATCCCTTATTTTTCCTATTGGTAACCATGTCTTATGACTATGTTTCACTGTTATGAATATAAACAGAGGACCAAAAAGTTTAACATAGTTTTTTTTTATGCATCACTCTCATTTTCTATAGTCTATGTGCCATTAATATTGCAAATGGTGTCCAAGGATTATTATAGCAGCAATCTGGCATATTGACTCCTCCATGGTATAGATCTCCATTTGAATGATATATTCATTGATGGTCAAAAAAAATTGTCTTAGATATCAGGAAATACCCAATGTTACAAGCGCAATCGTTATATATATGTTTTCATGGTAAAGATTAAGTTAAGTAAGCTCCAATATATCTCACATTTTGAAAACCTTTGTTTGGCATATATTTTCACACAAAACATCTGATATTATATATGATATTGATAACAATCGGAAAACTATTATGTTGCCAACCCTTATGTTGCAATCATATTAGTATGGGTTAAGTATTATATGGTTCGTTTAATTTTGTGGAGTTTCAGATGTGGGACCCTTCATTCTAAGTAGGATTAACTTATGTTGTGTCACGAGGATGTAACATTGGTTGAATGATGTGTCTTTTGGTTGCTCGTCCCACTTGAAAGTTTACATATGCATGAACTTAATTGGAATTTCAGTTTCTTGGGGTGATATGATATGATCCGTGTTCAATAGTTAATGCACCACCTTGGGTAACGTTATCCATCGGGATAAGTTAATTCTTTTCTATGGAAACCCTACGATGCCTTATCACTGTTATTTTGGTTTATTGTTCATTTATGAAGTATTTCTTATTTTACACCTCGACCCAAAAAAAAAAAATTTACTACTGTTTTTTACTGAGAGCGTCCACTTGTGAGAGATAGGTTGTTGGCTCAAGGAGAGGTCAAGGAAATACTATTGCTAATTATAGATCTTAACAGGTAAGCACATGGATAAATTATGCAAATTCATTTATTTTCCAATGGTTGATTATTTTACCTACTTGCTGGTCTCCTATAGTGAATTGTCTCTTATAGTGAACTCCTCTTTTCTCTAGCCACCAATTTTTTTTGTTATTTTCCCCACATGCGAATCCTAAAATCACCCTATGTCCTCGTGAAACCTCTATGTTACTTTTCTTTGCAGCCATACCTCATTGCAGAAATAAAGAGGAAGAAGACCAATTTGAAATGGTTCCTTGTGCAATCTTCGGTCAAAACCAAGTTGGGTTATTTCAAACTCTAGCATTCCTACAAGTTCTACACCCTGAAAAAAATTTAAGGTTTCATCACAAATTTTCTTTGTAAAAAAAAGGCTACAAAGTTATATTGTCAAGTTTTATTTTCTATTACAAAAACTTTCAAGGATCCTTCCCTTGGAGAAAATAAAAGGGGCGAACCCCTTATTAAAGTTATAAGAATAATCACCTAGGCTATTCGAAGAACCATACTAATTTTGGCCATGCATGGTATTTTTCTTGACTCATTTTAATATATCCATGTTCCCTCTCATATGTTGTTAGTTATGGGAAAATGCTTTGAGAAATTCGAAAATTCTTGCACGATTTAATTTTTTTATATGAGGGTTATTGTGCCATTTTAAATACAACCATGAAGAGATTCATGTTAATTGAAATATGATTTTGAAATAATAAAGATCATTATTTTTATGATATTACAGAATGGATATGAGAATGAAAACGAAAAAGAAGCACTGAAATTGTTCTTTCTTTCCCTCCATTTACCTGGAGTTTTTTTGAATAAACCCTAACCTGTTATTAAATAAAAAAAGGGAAAAATCAAATTTTGTGATGTGATTATGTTTTCTACTATAAAAATTTCCCTAATTCAACTTGCCTTTGTCCAGTAAGCCTACAAGTATGTAAAAGTAATTGAAAATTATAATGACATTTGATTTGTAATAATTTTCAAAGAGAAATGAGTTGATGTTTACTTCCCATTAATTGTTTTTAATGAGATTTTAATTATTACAGAATGGATTCAAGCTGACGAGGTTCAAGTAGAGGCGAAGGAAGGAGGAATAAGCCACCATGATAGTTGGATTTTGGTAGAAATAAAAAGATTTGTTTTTCTATCCATTTTAATTCCAACTTTAATGAATTTCACCAAATTTCCACCATTAGTTTGCTCAATTTGTGGTATCTTAATGTATCATGTATTCCTTCAGTTTACCAAAATATATCATCCCCCTCTCTACAACGATATCCTAACCTTTGATAGATTTCATAAGCTACACATGTCAATCCACTTGAAAATGAAAATAATGGTTGTGGGCCTATTGAAAATTGACTTGAGCATACTCATGATGCATGGGGAAATATTTTAAAGATCAATGACCTTGTTTCCAGCTCTCGTTCCACTACCTGTGATGCTCTCCTTCTAGTTGGAATGAAAATTTTCCATGCACATTCAAAAGTTGTTTCTACACCTACTTCTTCCAACCAATCACATCAGCACTCTGCAACTCCTTCAATCCCTTTTCTCTTGTCCCTTATTGATCCTCCTGCAAAATATCCTAAACAGAATTCCCCAGCAGGTTCCAAGCCCGATCTCACAATCACTACGTCACAAATTGCTCAATATTGATAGTAGGATGAGGCAAAGAAACTCATTTTTTATATGGAGAAGTTTTTATCAAAAGATAAAAATAAGTCCTCTCCATTTGGTTACAAGTTTTGATATATGCTAATGTTTAATTGTTGATAAGGAATTTCACTAAATTTGGAAATGTTTTGAACAACTGAAATATTTTAGGCATGCACATCGTTGGATTAATTTTTGAATTATCTCATTGCACATAAGTGCCATGATGCTATATTTTGATATTCGGTTGGCTAGGAAAGGAGAAATTCTCACAATTTTGGACATATTGCCTTTTCATATTATTATGAGCATAAATTTCAATTAAGTGGCTAATTTATTTATGTGATGCATGTCTATTTTATATAATTATAGATCCCGCATTTGAATTATTATTTATGATGGTAAATGAAATGAGGATGTGGGTCTCCCCCTTTCGAGTCATCCCTACTTTTTAGGAGCCCACCATTTTATCTCACTTTCAATTAATTAACCCTGTTTTTATTAACATAAAAGTTATGTAATTGTTTAGCATACCAGATTAAATTATAAAATTTAGGCATATAAAGGAAAGAAGGGAAGGCTTTTGGCTATGCCACAAGTGGTATGATCTAGTTATTTTTCTTCATTTGGGTTCAATCTCTTTGTGTTTAGGTGATTGTTATTCATAGGAATTGATTTATATGGATTTTTTTAAATAGAAAAACGAGAAAACATTTATAATACTTCTTGCTATTAGAGGTATATCTGATTTAAGTTACTAAATATTGGCGCTGACTTCCTTTTGTCAATTATAATGTTGATTTTTTGTGTAGTAACATACTAGTCTTTGAACATGTCCCTTTGAGATTGTTGCAGTGAGATCGATTTTATCTAGTTGTTCTGTATATTAGCATTTGACCACATGGTCTTGTAATCGAGGTCATTTGTCAAAGAAGTTTCCTTGAGAGGATCTACATATTCCTAGTCTATGGATACCTTATCTTAACATTATTTTTATGATATCAATGAAGAATCCTTTGTTGTTCCTACCATCTTATGTCTTAATCATTTATTGAAATTTTACCTTTTCATTATATCAGTAATTTGTATATTTTTTTCTTTAGTTGTTTTTCTTATGAAGTATAACTTTAATGGGAAACAATGATGTTATTTTACATTTGTTAAATATCGATTATCTATTTGCGGGTCTGATTTTGAACACATACTAATGATCACTATTTTCTTCAATGCTATACTTGTTGAACATATTTTAAAGTTTGAGTTTGAGTTTTAGATTTGAGTTTTTTTATTTTTGATACTTTAGAGTTGTATCATACCGTATCGGCTTGTAAACTAGGTAATTTTCCCAAATCCTTGTCCTATCCATCCTAAGGATTCAAGGGTTTTTGAGGGTTTTTCTACCAAAAATCCATCAATGGCCTTTCTGGTGACCATACTACGGATGAATGTTTTTTTTCCTAGTTAGTTGATTGCATCGACTTGTTGCGTTTTATCTAGTTTTTTTTTCTTAGGTTTTATCTACTCTTTATATTGTTGTTCATATATCAATACTTTATTTTTAAAAATACTAATGACCATAGTTCAACCTTTCATACCAAGCATTGATCAAGATGATATAGCCATGTCATTGAAATCCATAAAAGAGAAATAATGACAAGAGATTTCAATCAAGGTTAGTTATTTTCCTTTACTACTCTATTATTAAGAAATCTTTATGAAAGATTGTCATTTCTCAAAAAGGTAGATTAAACTTTGAAATAATAAATGAATCAACCTATTTTGTTTCATCCTAATATTTTCCCTAATTTTAATAATAAAAATAATAATGTTTCTGATCTTTTCAATCTCCCTATTGACACTGCAAAAGTTATCAAGAAATTGAGAGGTCTTGGACTTCTATCTCACGAGACATTGAAATTACTGATAAAAAATTGGTACAATGTTTAGTAAGAACTCAACTTATTGATTGATAGATTCATGCTTCTTCTCACTACTCTTGATCTTCTCATCATAACATTGAAACTCCTCGACAATCTAAATCAACAAATCAATCATTTGAAACCCCTCACTAATATCATAGGCTAAGAGGAAGATCCCCTGAATTTGAATATTTATCAGTTGTTAGAGGTATAAGGAAAATATTTAGAAACTCTCAAGAGTTATCTTAAAAGTTCCTTATCTGAATCTAAGACTACTTTCATCAATCAAATTCCAGTTTTTATTCATCCTATCATAATGGCTGCACCTCCTTTGGGGAGTGTTTTTAGTTAGTATCAACCCAATCCACATCCTAATGATCCTAAGGACATAATAAATAAATATGGGATTTTAAAATTTGAATAAGATATAAAATAAATCCTTGGCACATACCATCTCCACTAAATTTACCTCCTATGACATCTTGTCTGCCTAAGTTCAAAGATTACCTACCTAAGTTTTCTAGGGATGGAAAATGTACTATTAAAGAGCACCTAAGTGGCTTTTCAATTTCCTAAAACAACATTGGGGCTAACACACAAGATGTTTGAATGAGACATTTTGTTAATACTCTAGAAGGTAAAGCCACGTCTAATTTCTATGATTTTCTAGCTAAAACCTTCTCTACCTAGGCTAAATTGTCTTATTGGTTTAAATATACATTTGAACAACAAAAAATCCTTGTCGATTGGTTCAAGGAATACAATAGTTTTATATTTAACATGTGGAAAACATAATGGATTTTAATCTCAGGTTTACCAAGCTTTATAATAAAACTCCAAGTGTTATCAGACCTCATAGTCCAATTACCATGATCCATTATTACAATATCATTTAACCTCTCTATAGGAATCGACTTGTAGAAAAATATATCAACAATATTACCACAACCTTATATATTTTTCTTGAATACAAGGATTAAAATCTAAGAACTGGTATTCCTCTGAGCGAACCCAACAAAAACCATGAAATGAATGCAATCATACAATTAATGCAGGATATGAACAATTAATTGATTTCATTTGAAAAAAAGGATCTACCTACACCTTCTCAATCTTTATTTACATCCATTCCTAATCCCACTTCTCTTTTAGCCACTACATGAACTATCTTATTAAATTGTCCTTGGTGCAATTTTTACAAGGACTATCATGATGAGAGGACCTGTGAAGTTACGAAAGAAATGTAATATTCCAAAATTTTCCTACAATAATTTGGAATATTAATTTTTGCTGATTTCACCTAGGAGGAGAATAAATGGGTAAGGAGGCCCATGCATGATGATAATCTCAATAAAATCCCTCATAGTATGAAAGGGGATAATCTTTGGAGCTAGTTTTCATACCCTCATGTGTGAACAGGGGCAAATGCATGAAGACAAGGTCATGTTTGACCAAGTCAACAATGCTGCCATAGGAGGAGTGGATCACTTTATGAGACAACGCAGTGTGAATGAGGAAGAGGATATTTGGTGGAGGAAACCCTAATGGATGGGGCCCATGGAGAGAGAGATTTCACTTGTTTAAAAGGAGGGCAGGGCAACCATTGTTATTCATGCTTGTATTATTCATCTCATTGTCTATTCAGACAATTGTGCATTCTTTGTTGTTTAGCAAGAGTTGTCGGGAGGAATTCCTGTTTAGGATTCCTTATCCTTCTTGAGAGGCCTCTAGAGGGATTGCACTAATTTTCCTCACATCCAAGCTTGAGGCCAAGCATCCTCCATCAAGACAATGATATTTCTACAACAGAATAATGTTGTGTTGCTGGGTGTTGCAGTGAGGGTTCACTACACCACCTCCATCAGCTATTTTTCAGAGGAGGAGTCTCTCTTCCCTTTGGGAGATCATATTGGAGGCATTCTAGAGATTATTGAAAACTTTGGCATCAAGGCCAACTCATTCCCTAGCCCTACAGTGCAGTTCCATCCAGTGAATGCGTTATTTTGAGTAGAGCATTTGCAGTGGGGCTCTTGCAGATTGTTGGAGGGTAAGATATTTGGTGAGAGGATAAACCTTTCACTCTAAATATCCATTAGAGTAGGCATATTCAGATTGGGAATCATCTGCAACCATCTCCATCCAGTTCTATTTTTGAGTTGCTGCTGCTACCCAGCAACTCTGGCATTTTGCAGTTTTTGTATATTGCAGCCAATCCTTCCGGGATTGACTTTATGTAGTCTTTGGGACCTGATATCTTCACTCCCAATGTTGTATTGGGCCATATATTGATATATACATGTATTTGACATATGTAGCATGCAGTTTCTCTATAAAACTGCGCTGTCGTAGCTTGAGCATACTTGTGTAGCAGTGGTTTTGTCAGGGTTTATGTACTTGTCTCTTGGGGTTGAGTATTTCTTATCTTAAGTAGCATTTTCCTCAAGATCTTGTATTTATTTGTTGTTTCTATTATTTAATGATATGGCTATGTATTTATTTCATGTTTCTATGAGTTGAGTGTTGCTACTGCTCCATTGTTGTGTTTGCATATTGCTGCAACTCGAACTTTAGAATATCTTGAGATATTCTCATTGTTGTAGCATTTTCCTCATTTGGAATATTACAGTGGTATCAAAGCATGATCTCTGGCTCAGCTAGTGGATCTCAGCCATCATGCTATCAAGGAGAGAGAAGATGAAGACTCCATTATGTGGAGAGAAAAAGGAAGATAAGCTTACAAAGCTTCTTCCAAGATCTATACAGAGCATTCATGAAGAATTCGAGAAGATAAGAAGGGAGATATGTATAGGATCTCCAAGAGGGTTTGAAATTGAGTCAAAATCTAGTTTTTCTTATGGGGTATGTGAGCATGCAGCTACACCCTATAAGGTACAGTGCAGTCATATGGCCCGTTTTTCCATAAGGAAGGAAGAAGAAGGAAGAATGCCAAAGAAAGGAACTCTTAGTGGTTTCTTGCATGAGTATGAATCTCAAACTCAGAAGTTTAGAGATTATATTACTTTTCCAAAGTTTTGCAAGATCATGATGAGGAGGAGCAAGAAGCATAATGAGGATAGGTATCTTCTATCTATCTTTGATGGTTCCCCTACATGTTCAGCCAGGGCTTGGATAGAAGAGCTAGACACCTTCTTATAGCAACATCAGATTCCCGAAGATGAAGCCATCAGAGTAGCAGTGCTGCACTTGGGAGGTAAGATCTATGCATGGTGGTTATTTGAGTCTTTTACTTTGAAAAATGAAAATACCTCCTCCTATGCAATTTTCATTAGAACTTTGATGGAGAGATTTGGTAGGAGGAATTCTGAAACACGTGGAGGAAACAAAGACATTCAAACAAACAAAACCCTTGCATGTGATGAAAAAAACCATAGACTCAGAATCATTTCAGAGAACCATGAAGGAGGCTGATATCTTGCATGATACTTTATTGGAGGCAAGACCTTCATCTTGCATTTTGGCACAAGGAGGCATAGAGATCCCTTTTCCAAAAGAGGATCCAATCATTGGAGGGTTGCCCAATCATGTTGAGGAAGTTGAGGGAAACAGCGCTGTCATTTCTAGAGTTGATCTAGTATCTCATGCAGAGGAAGGAGGAGCTCTTGCTCCAACTAGAGGGATTCTTGTAGCTTTGCAAGGAAGTCCCCAGGATCTCATACATGGAGGTCCAAGCACAATCAATGAGCAACATGATTGTGCAACATAGCAGCTGGAAGGAGAAGGAAGGGAGGAAGAGCAGCATCATGTGATGAGAGGCACACACCCTTCTCTATTTCAGAGAGTTAGTGCAAGGAGGAGGCAGAATGTATTGCGCTGTGAGAGAAAGGACAAGGTGGCCCAACCATATGTACTGTACACTCTTGACATTGATGTCTCACTACATAAAGGCATTCCACCAGGGAGGCCACCAAATCTGTCATTGATGGAAGACATCTTGTCTTTGGATTCACCGCTCTTGGATTTTGGAGAGGTGAAGAGTTTGGAGGATAAATTTGGCATGAGGGATGTCAAAGTAGCAGACAACAGCAGGAGGAGAGCTTCACATGCTAGATCACCGACGCTGTCTCTTAGGAGGATTGATCCTTACTGGAGATATCAGCTCTTGGTAGAGTACTCCAAGGATCTTGGTGCATGCATGATTCTCGATGATCTGTGGAGATATGATAGAGACATGGTAGATGACATGGTCATATATTCACATGGAAGAGTCTTCTTGACTAGAGATTCTAGTCTCAAGGAGAAGTTGCTGCATGCAACACATGAGGAATTATTTTCCATGCATTTTGATGCATATCTTGCCTTGGCAGAGGAGTTAATTTGGGAGGGCTTTCAACAAGACATATTTCAGCATATGGAGAGATGTAGAGCCTGAATGATGATGGAGAGGATGTCACAACCACCTTCCTACTCATTGGGAGTAAGGGAGAATTTTCAGTTGAGCCATTTCAGCTCAAGTCTTCGAGTACAGGATGGAGAATGTATAATTTCACCTTATGTTTTGTACTTCTTTCCTTTTTATGAGCAGAATATTGTACAGAGGGGGATTATTCCTTCTTGCATATTGTATAATGATGTACTTGAAGCCATTTGTAGCATTGAGATTGGCTATCTCATTGGTGGTTTGCGGGGGAAGCCACATGATTCTTGGTGTGCACCATTGACACCAAATTGTACTTTCATATTTATATATTGTAAAATGATTGTGGCAGAAAACAAGTGGCTGGAAGAACACTTGTTTTTTTTTGATTTGATGCAGGCAAGGGATTCACTCTGCTAGTTCCTTGTGTGGGACCTTGATCCACTTTCTGGTTGTCATTTGGAAACTTTTTCTTATTGTACTATGCTTCCATTTATTTCCGATATGTTTATGTTCATGGGGGGATTTTATTGGAGAGTGGGCTTGAGATTGAGGATGCCCATTGGGAGCATGATCCTCCCTCCTATACATGTTTTAAATTTCAGGAGGAACCTTGGGCCAACCATTAAGGCCACATTACATTTCTTTTCTTCTTGTGGGAGGAACCACTTGAAGAACTTGAGGAGGCACTCCATGGATCATGAGAGGATGGAGGAGTTAGCACAGTCAACTCTTTTCCCTTTGAGGATGAGGGGAGAGTCATCTACGAGCCACTCCATTTTTATGAGTAAAACATATGGTAAGAGTATTGTTGAATTGCGTGATTTGTCTATATATATGCATCTCTTAACCATACATGTGTAGGGATTTGCTCAAAGGAGGGATATTCTTCCTTCTAGATTTGATGGTCTACATAAGGCCATTATTGATGATCACTCCCTAAGGGGATATGGGGAGGAGATTTCTTGGGGAGAACATACTCACATTGCACATTACATCTTTTACCTTCTCCAGGAGATTGAGGTAGCAAGCCGATGGTGGGGAGACCACCCATCATTTCATTTTCTATGGCAGTTGAGAGTCAAACTACGCTGGCTACATTTGAGGGACCATTGTCCTTCTCCTTTACTTCACATGGCAGCCAGAATGATTCTCCTTATGGTTCCGTTGGTTGATATTAATAAAGCTTTCCTTGGGAGAATGATTGGAGGGGAGACACATTGGGTGGATGTGTCCTTGGAGGGAGAGGATTCCCACACACTTTGCACTACATGTTTTAGATGGAGAATGGGAGATGGTATGGCCACTACAAAAAATCATTTGTTTCCTTATGAGGTGAGCCATATGAGGAATGTGATGCCATATTATGATGACTTCCAACTCATCACATATGAGATGATTTGGGCCAACATGTTTTCATAACGTTGGAGGAGAGATCCTTAGAGGTTTAATCTCCATCTTGCCATTTGAGGGAAATGTCATTACAACCCAGGATCAACATACACTCTACACTTATCCTCAGTGGAGAGTAGGATAGCGTGGGGTAGGCTTTTTTGTCTACCAAGTTCAGATTTTTAGCCCACCTACATTGCCAGAGCCAGAGGTAGAAGATGACTTTCAGGAGTTGCCATGTTGGGAGGTGACTCATTTTGCATGGTTGATTGCTTGGGGGATGGAGGATCCATATGAGGAAGATATTACTCAACAAATCATAGACTCCATGCCTTGAGAGGAGGCTTTTCAGTTCTATCCTTGCAGTTGCTTGAGGACAAGCAACATTTGGGAGGGGAGGACTATAATATTCCAAAATTTTCCTACAGTAATTTGGAATATTAATTTTTGTTGATTTCACCTAGGAGGAGAATAAATGGGTAAGGAGGCCCATGCATGGTGATAATCTCAATAAAATCCCTCATAGTATGAAAGGGGATCATATTTGGAGCTGGTTTTCACACCCTCATGTGTGAACAGGGGAAAATGCATGAAGACAAGGTCATGTTTGACCAAGTCAACATCGTTGCCATAGGAGGAGTGGATCACTTTATGAGACAACACAGTGTGAATGAGGAAGAGGATATTTTGTGGAGGAAACCCTAATGGATGGGGCCAATGGAGAGAGATATTTCACTTGTTTAAAAGGAGGGAAAGGAAGCCATTGTTATTCATGCTTGTATTATTCATCTCATTGTCTATTCAGACAATTGTGCATTCTTTGCTGTTTAGCAAGAGTTTCTGCGAGGAATTCCTGTTTAGGATTCCTTCTCCTTCTTGAGAGGCCTCTTGAGGGATTGCATTGATTTTCCTCACATCCAGGCTTGAGGCCAAGCATCCTCCATCAAGACAACATTATTTCTGCAGCAGAATAATGTTGTGTTGTTGGGTGTTGCAGTGAGGGTTCACTGCACCACCTCCATTAACTATTTTTCAGAGGAGGAGTCTCTCTTCCCTTTGGGATATTAGATTGGAGGCATTTTGGAGCTTATTACAGACTTTGGCATCAAGGCCAACTCATTCCCTAGCCCTACAACGTAGTTCCATCTAGTGACTGCGTTATTTTGAGTAGAGCATTTGCAGTGGGGCTCTTGCAGATTGTTGGAGGGTAAGATCTTTGGTGAGAGGATCAGCCTTTCACTATAAAGATCCATTGGAGGAGGCATATTTAGATTGGGAATCATCTACAGCCATCTCCATCTAGTTCTATTTTTGAGTTGCTGCTGCTACCCAACAACTCCGGCATTTTGCAGTTTTTGTATATTGCAGCCAATCCTTCCGGGATTGACTTGAGGTAGTCTTTGGGAGCTGAGATCTTCACTCCCAATGTTGTATTGGGCCATATATTGATATATACATGTATTTTACATATGTATCAAGTAGTTTCTCCATAAAACTACACTGTCATAGCTTGAGCATACTTGTGTAGCAATGGTTTTGTTAGGGTTTATGTACTTGTCTCTTGGGGTTGAGTATTGCTTATCTTGAGTAGCATTTTCCTCAAGATCTTGTATTTATTTGTTGTTGCTATTATTTAATGATATGGGTATGGATTTCTCTCATGTTTCTATGAGTTGAGTGATGCTGCTGCTCCATTGTTGTGTTTGTATATTGCTGTAGCTCCAACTTTATAATATCTTGAGATATTCTCATTGTTGTAGCATTTTCTTCATTTGGAATATTACAAGCAAGCAAATAATTTTTTTGGGGAAATAAATCAACCCCATCACTTATGAATTCTACTTTGAATACTCTGTATTATATAGAAAATAATGTGAATATTGTAAATACATGTTCCCAAAACTATAACAAAAAATTCCAAAATAATTCCTCTAATCATAATTTTTTTTCAAAGTAATCTGCTCTGGTCATTAAAGATAACAGTCTTGCTAAATTGATAACTTTCCTAAGACTAATAAAAATACAACACCATAAAATATTTGTCTAAAATAAAAGATAATGCAACACTTCTCGATTTAGATCAAACCCCTGAGAAGATTGCAAATTTAAAAATTTTTAATAAAAAATAGTAGGACTCACTTGTTACATCAATATCCATTACTAAATTGGAAGATGATAGTCAGCTTTCCGAATATCCAAAAGTTGAAGTGGTGACAAATTCTAGACTACCTAAGATCACACCTTCTTATGTTTCCATGAAAATCTTCGACAAGGTAGCTTATCGTCATCTTATAAATGGGTTTCAGTTCCAAATGTTATATCCAAGACTACCATGGAGGAACTATGGATTTCTTGTTCAAATGAAATTCCTAGAAACATGTTATCCTTCAACAAACAAAAACAAACTACCATTGGAGAAATCAAAGATCTTAAATTAGTATTGCGTTCTCACCCAGAGATCCATACAACTTGCAATGTTCAAGTTATTGATATGATAATTCGTAACTACTCATTCATTCTTGTTAGATACTGAAAATATTTGATTGGTGGTTATTACTCCATGGATGTATCTCATCTCATCATTCCTAGAGGCCCCAAAAACATAATTGTATATAGGGAATATAAAATAGTTCCTTATATCTAAAATATTCCCCAACTATCAATCAAATATAATGAAGAGGATATTGGAATTTATTCGATTTTTAGTGAAGAGGAAACCAATCACCAAAATTTCACAAGTGTTACCCCAAAAAAATATTTAATTTGGAATATGTTTTATGACAGGGAATCATTATAAGAAGGTAACGGGGTTGGCATTATTCTACATAATTCTTTTGGGAATAATATCCTTATTCATATCCCGTAAGTTTCTCATGTACACATAATGTAGCAAAGTTTGAAGCTTTGTTAGTTGGATTAAATAATTCATTCTTGATTGGAATTCCAAATCTTTATGTTTTTGAAGATTCTGAATTAATTATCAATTTAATCAAAAGAATCTACATTCCTTCACAAAAGCTGATTGGTGTTACGCAACCCTTTCTTCAAATGTAATCTTAGAACTTAAGAGTTTTAAAATTACTCACATAAACTGAAGTATGAATGCTATTGCTAACTGCCATGAAATGTATGCTACAAGGTCTATAAATTTTGATTCAATGAACAAACCTGATTGCCTTGTAGTAACATTGTACATGCCCCATCTCCCCGACAATGAAGAATATTGGTAGGCCTTTAATGATGACCAAAATATTTTGAATTTTCTCACAAATGATACCAATGAATCATCCGAAGACATTAATATTTATCATAACAAATATCCCAATGGCTTAGCCCATTTGGAAGATGGGTTTTCACCTAGTGATGCAATTAAAATTCCTTCATCCAACAAATCACTTCCTAAGACTACTGATAAAACCATACAAGTGAACATTGGAATTTATAATGATGCTAAAATGCTACATGTTTCTAAATCTTGTATCTAGGAATAAATTGATAAATTTGTCAATCTTTTTCAGAAATTTTCTGATATTTTTGCGTGATTGTATAATGACTTGAAAGGTTTTGATCGTAATCTCATTTATGATGATATACCTATCAAAAATGATTTTTGGCTGATTAGACAAAGGAAAAGACCTATTAATCTAGCCTTAGAAGAAACTATCAGAACTAAACCACACATAATTCTTGCTGCCCATATTATTTAACCTATCAAATATTATGAATGGGCAGCTAACAGAGTCTGTGTTTGGAAGAAAAATGGCCAAATTCATCTGTGTGTCGATTTTTTATCATTAAATAAGGCCAATGTGAAGGATAACTTCCCCCTTCTGATTATGTCACTGATTTTGCAACAAGTTGTTGGTTCTACCATAATTTCATGATTATATGGTTTCTCTGGCTATAATGAAATATTTGTGAAAAAAAGTGACAAGCATAATACAATTTTTTTCCACTAAGTGGGGAACTTTCGCTTTTCATCACATGCCTTCTCGTTTCACTAATACTAGAACCACATTTCAAAGGGCTATAAACATTGCTTTCGATGATTTAATTGGAAAAATTATTCAAATATATATAGATGATTTGATTGTCAATTCTAAAAGGAGGATTGACCATTTTGATCACCTTGCATGGGTCTTCACTCATTGCAAAAAATATGGAATATCATTAAATCCTGCCAAATCCATTTTCGACCTCAAATCAAGTAATTTACTTGGACATATTGTATCTGATTACAGAATAAGTATACATCCTATTCCAGTGTTTGAAATTTAGGCTCTTTCTCCTTCTATATCTAAAAAATATATACAATCCTTTATGGGAAAGATCAATTTCATAAGGCACTTTATTACAAAAGTTTCCCAAACTATCAAGCCAATTCATAGTTTACTAAAGAACAACCAATCTTTCAATTGGAATTCCTTTTCTTAGCAAGCCTTCCAAAATATAAGGGATGTTATTTCAACAACACCAACCTTAGTTATTCCTATTTTTTCTAAATATTTCATCATATATACTAATGTGATGGAGGAGACAATTTTTGTGATCTTGATGCAGAAAAACGAAAAACCCTTAGGATGGAATAACCCATAACATATGCTAACCTAAGCTTACCTGATGAAGTTATGAAATACTCACTAATTGAGAAATATGCTTACTCTCTTGTTAGGGTTGTTGAAAG
Organism: Pinus albicaulis; assembly: GCA_034641835.2. NCBI lineage: Eukaryota > Viridiplantae > Streptophyta > Pinopsida > Pinales > Pinaceae > Pinus > Pinus albicaulis. The sequence continues at coordinate 1,014,209,030 of CM076580.1, read as the reverse complement.
GTTTATACATTTGATCCTTGGAAAGCATACTAAGGTGAGAACTCCTTTTCTAGCTATAAATTCCCGCTTCCTCAAAAATTAATGTTTGGAAAATTCACTTATTGGCTGACTAACATTCAAGAACATGATCTCACCATAGTTACTACCAAAACCATCAACGGTCAAGCTTTAGCCCTTCATCTTGCACAAGATTTAGAAGAAACTCATGACCTTGAATTTCAAAGTGAATACTTTGCTTATCTCTTTTTTATATAGGATAATCAATATAACTTCCATTTATATCCCTGGTATAATAAATTTATTTTATTTTTGACTCACCATAGATGCCCAGAAAACTTGAACAAAGTCCATAAAATAATATTAAGGCTCGATGCAACAAAATATGTATTTGTAGGAAATATCTCATTTCCAAAATCTCCTGATGGAATGCTTCTCATATGTGTATATGATGAAGCCAAAAGTCATGTTTTGAAGTCTCTACATGGTTCGTCTGAACACTCAGATCACGTTGGTGGTCATTTTGTTATAGAAGCCACCGCCTATAAAATCATAAGAAATGGGTATTACTAGACACATATATTTAATGTCACTTTCAAATTTGATAGATATTGTGATGAATGTCAACATGCGGCTGAAAAATTTCAGTATTCATACATGTCTTTGGATACTATCAATGTTATATGTCCCTTCACTAAATGGGCGGTCGATTTTACAGGGCCAATCAATCCACCCTCTTCAACTGGCCACACTTTTATTCTAACTACAATATATTATTTCACAAAGTGGTCTAAGGTTGTCCCTTAAAAAGCGCCACTAATGAGCATGTCATTCTATTCCTTGAATAAACCTTGATGCCTAGATTTCGCATACATATCCATATAGTGTATGATAATGGACCTGTATTTATATCTACCAAATTTTCTCAGTTCTATGGAAAATACTCTATCAAACATAAATTTTCATCAATTTATTACCCTCATGGAAATGGTTTGGCTAAATCAACAAATAAAAATCTTGTCATAATCCTCAAAAGAATCATCTCACATAATCCTAGGAAATGACACCACCTACTTTTCAAAGTCCTATGGGAAGATCACACTACCACTAAAGTGACTACCGGTGCCACTCGGTTTCAACTTGTTTATGGAAAAGAAGTTTTTATTCAAGTTGAATTATAATTAGGTTATCTCTGTGTTTCCCTACAAACTGAAGAATTCAAAAAATCCAACTTGATCAATTGTTATCACACACTTTTAGCCTTAGATGAGCCAAGAAAAAAATATTTGAATAAAATTCAAAAAATAAAAAATACTGTTAAAAAATATCATGAAAAGAAGCATAATTGAATAAAATTCAAAAGATTAAAAATACTGTTAAAAAATATCATGAAAAGAAGCGTAAAAATACTATTTTTCACATTAGTAAAAAGGTTCCTCTATGAGATTTTGCTCATGCTAAGAAGGGTAAACATTTTAACTTCCAAAATCTTTGGATAGGCCCATATGAAATTGCCATTAAAATGGGTGTCAATTCCTATTTTTTGAAGGAAGATGATGGAAGAATATTCTCCTAGCCAACCAATGGGTCTTATCTAAAATATAACTTAGATCCTAGAGAGATTTGGTTCATCATGAACCTTCTCTGGTCATTGTATTTTTTCTTTTTTTCTCTCTTTTCTTTTCTTTCTCTTGTTTTGTTTCTTCTTTTTTACTATGTTTCTTTGGTGTTTTTTTATTGTATTTATCTTTTATTTTTATATGTTATTTCATTAGTGATATGTAAAAGGGTTAGATAGGCATTTTTTAACTTAATACAGGAAAAAAATATTTCCCTGGCTGGAACCTAGTCAAAGGTGAAAGAAACGCAAGGGTATTACTGCCAAATTTTTAGCATTATATAAGTTTAAGCATGAGTCTCTATATCGTGACTCATTTATTATAACAAAATAGAAATATATATCTCCCCTCCTATGCTCTAGGAAAAAGTCGTGCTAAGAAATATGTCATGGGAATTCGAATCTTATTTGAGTGTCCTCTATTTCATAAATTCTCATGAGAGGGAGAGGGAAATTGGTTAATCTTGTTAGTATTTATATTTTGTGAAACAAAAATACTTTAGTTCGGTATAAATTTCTATATTTCTATGTGGAGTCACCAAATGTTGATACCAAATTTTTCTCCTTTGATTTTGTAATATGTTATAAAATGTTCCTCGACACTGTCGTGCTCGGTTATCCCTTATTTTGCCACCGATAACCATGTTGACTATGTTTTATTGTTACAATCGGAAGGGGAGGACCACAAAGTTCAACAAATTTTGTTTCTATGCATCACTCACATTTTCTATAGTCCATGTGTCATTAATATTTCAAAAGGTGTCCAAGGATTATTATGTCAATAGTTTATCATATTGACACCTCCATGGCACAAGTCTCCATTTGAATGATATAGTCATTTATGGTAAAAAAAAATATTTTTGATATCATGAAATACCCAAGGTTGCAATATTAATGGTTTTATATATCTTTTCATGCTAAAGCTTATGCTAAGTCCGCTCCAGTATATCTCACATGTTGAAAGCCTTTGATTGGCATATATGTTTAGACACATGATATTATATAAATTGCAACAACACATTATATATGCTATTGATAATACTCAAAACATTGTTATGTTTCCAACCCTTATATTGTAATCATATTATTATGGGCTAAGTATTATATGGTTCATTTAATAGTGCGGTGTTTCGAATGTGGGGACATTCATGCTGAGTTGGATTGAGTTATGTTGTGCCATAAGGATGTAACGTAGGTTGGATGAGGTGTCTTTTACTTGCTCGTTCCACCTGATAATTGACATGTGCACACACTAAATTTGAATTTCAGTTGTTTGGGGTGATATGATATGATCAATAGTTAATCCACCACATTTGGGAACACTATCAATCATTCAAATTCAATGCATTACTATGCAAATACTATGATGCCTTCCCATTGTAATTTTGGTTTATTGTTCATTTATAAAGGTATTTCTTGTTTTACAGCTTGGCCCAGAAATTGATTTTTACTGATAACATCAACTTGTGAGAGATGGGCTATTGGCTCAAGGAGAGGCCAAGGAAATACTATTGCTAATTCCAACGTTTACTAGGTAAGCACATTGATAAATTGTGTAAATTCATTTGTTTTTCGATGGTTGACTATTTTTCCTACTTGCTTGTTTCCTTTTGTGAAGTTAGTTATTTAGCTACCACTTTTTTTTGTTATTCTCCCTGCATCCGAATCCTAAAAGCACCCTACCTCCTCATGAAACCTATGCATTTATTTTCTTTGCGGCCATTCCTCCTTTCAAAATGATAGAGGTCGAATCACCATTTGAAACCCTTCCCCATGCAATCTTTGGTCAAAACCTAGTTGGCTTATTCCAAAACCTAGCATGTATTTGTACGTTTTACACACTGCAAAAAATTCAACTGTTTCATCATGCATTTTCTTCATAAAAAGAGGGATACAAACCCATATTGTAAATATTAATCTACTATTATGAAATATTTCAAAGCCCCTTTCCTTCTAGAAAACAAAAGGTGCAAAACCCTTGTTACAATTATGAGAATATTCAACTCGGCTATTCAAAGACCCATACTAATTTTTCCATGCATAGTATTTCGCTAGAATCATTTCAATATATCCATGTTCCTTGTTATAAGTTTTTATTTATGTGAAAATTCTCTACGAAATTTGAAACTTCTTGTGCGATTCAATTCTTTTATATGAGGGTTATTTTTTCATTTTAAATACAACACTAAAGAGACACATGTTCAATGAAATTTTATTTCGAAAGAATGAAGAGCATTATTTTTATGATATTGCAGAATGGAAATGTGAATGGAAAAATAAAACAAGCACTAAGCTTGTTGCTTATTTCCCTCCATTTACCCTAGATTGTTTTTGAATAAAACCTAAAATTTTATTAAAGAGAAACCAAAATAATCTAAATTTTTGATGCACTTCTTTCTACTCTTCAAATTTCCCTCATTTGACATGCCTTTGTTCAGTAGCGCTACAAATATGTAACAATAATTGACTATTAGAATGCCATTTGATTCGTAACAATTTTAAAAGAGAAATGAGTTGTTGTTTGCTTCTTGTTAATGGTTTTAATGATATTTTGATTATTACAAAATGGATTCAAACTCACAAAGGTTTTGGTAGAGATAGAGGAAGGAGGAACAAGCCACTAGGCTTGTGGGATTCTGGCAAAAAAAAAATATTAAAGAAATTTTGCGGTGTAAAATGAACCTCCTAAGGAATATTATAAAATAAGAGTGGAAATAATAAAATAATATTAGATTACATCATCAAATTTAGAGGGAAAAAAATATATTTTCAACTAGTATTTTGAACTTATCTCCCCATGGTTTTACTCCAATTTCGAGCGGGAGCACTCATTGGATGCAAGATTAATTCCTTATCAAAGGAGTACCCATGTTGCATGCATTTGATGAACCCTACTACACGAAAAATCAGAAATACATGAAAAATAATAACATTTTTCATGTATTTCTAACTTTCCGTGTAGAAAGTTCCCTCGAAATTATGCAACATGGGTATTCCTTGGATAAGGAATTAAATTTTGCATCCGATTGTGAAAATTCCACTACTCAAAATCCTACTGCAACAACTGATTAAATTTCTTCTATTGCCTAACTAAAGGAAATTATTTAACATATGATGTGATAAATATTGAAATGAAATACAATGCAGTCTTCACAATAAACAAGTACAAGAAAAAATACTAGCACAAGTATACACTTATGGAAATCATTATTTTTGGACAATTGTCCCCTGAAAAGCCCAATGTGGGAAAGACAGTGCAACAACTGAGGGTTTTAATATTATACAATAATTTTTTAAGTAAAACTTTATGATTTTCGATCCTAACAAATCATATATAGAAACATGACAAATAAAGTCTTGTGAGACAAATCTCACTTTTCCACGTGATTCTGGCACTGACCTGCACTTGACTCAATTTTCTTTGTGTTGCTTCTGCGCAGTGACTGCGTCACAAATGAAGTTGATATTTTTCTCTGCACTGATAATCATTGCTGGCTAGAAACTGGAATATTCCGCCCTCCGAAAATTTCCTTCGGGAATTGGCACTGACCCTTTGTTGTCTCCTCCATAGAAAATGAAACTCCCTCTGTAGCTCTGTGAAGTCCCAGTGTAATCTCTGTGTCACTGGCTCTGTACAGCTACTTGTGGCTCCTAATGTATTCTCTCTGTGCACTCTTCAGTTATGGAATTCTTCCTTCTTGAAATTATCTGTGCTCCTCTATGTGAGAATCCTCTTGATCGATATTCTCCCTGAGCACTACTCACTAAATAATTTTGATCTTTGGATTCTTTTGTTGTCTCAATGCATTTTCCAAATGATCCTTCAAGCCTTTATTATAGTCTTCTTGTTGAAAATTAAACGACCCATATTATATCTCTAATCAATGGCTAATATTAACTTTTGACTTGATCCACCTTTTCTAGAACATTCACACCCATATTTTATTAATTCCCTTTAATTATTTTATTTTCCTAAGTTTAGACTTAGGGTCCCATTAAAAATAATTAATTATTTTAATAGAATACAATCCAGGTGGATTTTCACTAAACAATTTCTGGGTTATCTAGAATACTTGTGTCTAAGCATCTCCACAAAATTTGAGAGTTAGAGCACATCCAATGCTACCCCAAATCACCACTCCCTTTTAGTGAGGAATGTGCTCTAACAATATGTCATGCTACACACTTCTCTGACCCTGAAGCATCTCCCTATGTGCTGCTGATGTCTGACCCTAAAGCCCATAAAATATGTGCAAATTTTGCATCTGTACTGTTGCTGACATTCCATACTACTACCAACTACTACTATACTACAACTCCCTCTAAAATATTTCTTCTGACAACCTATTTGCTACTGAAACGGGTTTTCAACCATACCCATCTTCTCCCTAAACTAAATGAACTTCATTATTCCTACAACCTTTGTGAATACATCTGCTACTTGATCTCCTATTCTTTGTTAAAATGACATATGATGTCTATGTGTTTGGACCGATCATGAAATATTGGATGTTCAAAGAGATTGATAAAAATTTGATTATCACAGTAAAAATTAGTCAGCTCCATCCTTTTCTTGAATAAGCTCACAAGAAGATTTATAAGCCATATGGCTTCGCACGTTGTTGTGGTGGCTGCCATATATTCTGCTTTAGCTAAGCTCAATGCTATTGACTTTTGTTTCCTACTACACTAGGAGATCATTCCTGATCCAACACTAAAACAATACCCAAAGGTACTTTTTCGATCAGCTAAACTTCCTGCCCAATCTGCATCTATGAACCCACTTAATATGACATCATCCCCTCGACTATATTTCAACCCAATACTGACTGTTCCCTGCACATATATGAGAATTTTCCTTGCTGCTGCCCAATGTACCCTTTTCAGTTCCACCATGAACTGAGTAAGGGTGTTGACAGAAAGAAATGTCTGGCCTGGTATTGACTAGATACACGAGTGACCCAATGAGTTGTCTATACAAGGTGGGGTCTACTTCCTTGTCTCCTGATGCATCTATCTTATTCCAGTTGGTGATCATAGGTGTTGCCATGGATCGGAAATCATACATCCTGAACCTCTTCAAAATTTCCATGGCATATCTCCCTTGCCCTAAGAATATTTCTCCATTCTTCTCCCATACCTCCAATCCTAGAAAATAATGCATCAACCCCAAGGCCTTCATGTCAAATTATGATTCTATATTCCTCTTGCAATATTTTATGAGCCTATATGATCATGTAAGGAACATGTCATATACATACAATACTAGCACAAGAGGCTCATTATCTACCAATAGATATTAGAGACTGGGATCTGCATCACTCATGAAAAATCCCAACTACTACAAGTAGCTATCTATCTAAGAATACCACACTCTGGGTGCTTTCTTGAGGCCATATAGGGCTTTCTTCAGTCTGCATAGATGAGATTCTCATGAGTTTCAAAGCTCTTAGGTTGTTCTATGTGCACCTCCTCTTCTATCACCCCATTCAAGAACGTTGTCTTGACATCCATTTGGTGAATCTCCCATCTTATTTGAGTTGCTAGGGATACTATAGATTTGATGGAGGTGTATCTGGAAACTGGGGCGAAGGTTTCTTCATAGTTAATTCCTTCTTTCTGTGCATAACCCTTTCCACGAACCTTGCCTTATACTTCTCCACGCTACCATCTGCAGAATACTTGATCTTGTAGATCCATATTGATCATACAACCATTCTATTCTCTAGCCTAGGTACAACTTCCCAAACATCATTCATCATGATATAAGTGTACTCTTCTACGGTGGCATCCACCTATACTTGGTGTGAACGACTTCCTGAAAACTGGAGGGTTCCTCTACCTGTGCAACCAATGCCTGATAACTATAAGGTTGCCTATGTTGTCTCTTCTTGGTTCTGGGAGCTCTAATGAACTCCTCTGCGTCCCTCAGTATCTTTCATGCCTCCCTACTAGTTTGACCACTGGTGGTAGGAGGCTCTCTCAATTCATCCTCTTTTTCTTGTTATTCCATCTGCTAAGAACCACTAGACTCTTCCTCTCTTGTGGAAATGATAGTACTGGTTTCTATACTAGATTGTGGTGTTTTTCCTCCTCCCTATCCTTCCCGTTGCCCCTGCTACTGTTGGACTAAAGTAACCTTTGTTTCCTGATCCTCTGATGGCATCTCATGAGATTTTAGGAAGGCTCTATCTTCCCTGAATTTAACATCTAGCCTCACTACAACTTTTCTACAGCTAGGAATGTAGATTCTGTATGCCTTTTAGGTCTCACTATATCCTACGAGATACCCCTCTTTTGCAGTCTGATCAAGTTTACTTCTCTTCTCATCTGGCACATGGTAATATTCCAGAATTTCAAATATCATGAGGTGTCCTACTTCTGGTTCCTTCCTTGTGAAAACTCCTGAAGGAGTTTTCTTCCCCAATTCTCGGTGAGGAGTTCTATTTTGGATATATATAGCTATGTTACAGGCCTCTGACCATAAGAATCTAGGCAGTTCTAGGTCATATAACATGGATTTTTTTGCCCCTACAATAGTCCTATTCTTTCACTCTGCTACACCATTCTACTTTAGATTGTATGGATTTTTCCACTCTCTCTTGATGTCATCCTTTGTGCAAAAATCTGTGAAGTCTCCATTTGTGTATTTTCTACTGTTATCTGAATGCAATATATTAATTTTCTTCCTTATCATGTTCTCTACGGGTGCTTTAAAATCTATGAACTGATCAAATACATCATATTTGGTCTTTAGGAAGTAAATCCAGGTCTTCTTGGAGTAATCATCAATGAAGGTGAAAAAATATTTTCCATTGATGAGAGCATTAGTGGACATCATGCCACAAATGTTTGAGTGTATCAATCCTAATGCGCCTGTCGCTCAGTTCTCACTTTTGGGAAAGGTTTCCTTAATGTACTTCCCTAGTACGCACCCCCTGCATACGTCATCATGCTCCGTACTGAGGAATCGTACACTAGTCATAGTCTCTTTGAGCATTTTCAATGCTCCATGGTTCAGATGTCCCATTGTCCCGTGCCATATTTTGTTCAAGTATTTCTTGCCATCGAGATTTCTTCCTATCAGTGCCATTGTAGACTCAAGCTGAAATATGTATAATCTATTGCTTCGAGTTCAAATTTTATTCTTCTTCTTCCAACTTAGATGCTTGATGTATGCCTTTTACCTAATGAAATATACATCATATCCCTTTTCATGTAGCTGGGACACTAAAATTATATTCATCCCAAGCCCTAGCACATGCAACACATTTGTGGCTCTGATGTTGGTTCCTGCTTCTATTTGAAACATTATGGTGCCTCTCCCCGCTGGAGTGAATTTTGTTCTATTCCCCATACTGATATGGAAGTCCATCTGCTCTTTAAGGTTACTCGAGAAATATTCTCTTACTGCATTCATAGGACCTGAAGCACCACTATCAATGTATCAAATACCCGACAATGTTGAAATCGACAAACATGGACAATCTTCTTCTATTATAGAAGATAAGATATTTAAGTATTCCATACTTATATGTGTTTTTTTCCTTCTGCAAAAACAAACTGCATCCCTTCTGAAGTTTAACGCTGAGCCTGCTATACACTCCCTTGAGGAAACTGGTTCACTTTATATGCAGTCTCCTCCCTCTTCTGCTCAATATTGCCTCTTTTGGATCTGTCAGCTCTGATACCATGTGAAAATTTCACTACTTGGAATCCTACTGCAGCAACTGATTAAATTTATTATATTCCCTAATTGAAGAAAATTATTTAACATGTGTTGTGATAAATATTGAAATTAAATACACTAGAGTCTACATAATAAACAAGTACAACAAAAAAATACTAGCATGAGTATACACACATGGACATCGTTATTTTTTGACAATTGTCCCTGGAAAAACCCAATGTGGGAAAAATAGTGAAACAACTGAGGGTTTTAATACTATGCAATAATTTTTCTGAGTACAAATTTATGCCTTGTTGATCTTGACAAATAATATAGAGAAATCTAACAAATAAATTCTTGTGAGACAAATATCACTCTTCCATGGGATTTCGACACTAAGCTGCACCTAACTCAAGCTGCTTTGCATTGCCTCTGCGTAGTGATTGCGTCACAATTGTAGTTGCTCTCTGTCTCTGCAATGATACTCACTGGTAACTGGAAACTAGAATCTTCCGCCCTTCGAAAATTTCCTTCAGGAACTAGCATGAACGCTCTTCTGTCTCCTACACAGAAAACGAAACACCCTTTGCAACTCTGCGTTACTGGCTCTACGCAGCTACCTGTGGCTCTTGATGTATTCTCTTTATGCACTCTTCAGATTTGGAATTCTTCTTTCTGAAAATTATCTCTTCTCCTCTCTTTGAGAATCCTCTCAATTTATATTCTCCCTGAGAAGTTCACTAAATAATTTGATCTCTATATTCTTTCTCCGTCTCGATGTATTTTCCAAAATATCCTTCAGGCCTTTCTTATAGTATTCTCGTTGAGACTTTAAAGGCCCAGATTAGATCTCTAATCAATGGCTAATATTAAATTTTGACTTGATCCTCCTTTTCTAGAACATTCACACCCATATTATATTAATTCCCTTTAATTATTTTATTTTCCTAAGTTTATACTTTGGATCCCATTAAAAATAATTAATTATTTTAATAGAATACAATCCAAGTGGAATTTCACTAAATGATTTATGGGTTATGTTGAATACATGTGTCTAAGCCTCTCCAAAAAATTTGAGACTTAGAGCCAATATGATGCTACCCAAAATCAACACCAATTAGTGTGCTTACTCAGAATTTGAGTAAAAACGTAGGGAGATAAGTTGTAAATACAAGTTGAAAAAGTAGTTTTTTTAATATTTTTATTATTTAATCCTTTAATTTTTCACTCAAAAAATGGTGAATCATCCCCCATGTTTGACATCATCATCTTGAATCCTATTTTTTATTTTAAAGGTGATTTTGGTTGTCCATTTATGTTTTTATGCCCATTTTAAAACTCAAAATTTCTCTAATGACGATTAATTTTTTTGTCCATTTTAATTCCGAATCTAATGAATTTCACCATCTTGCCACCACTAGTCACCTCAATTTGTGGTCTATTATTGTATCATGTATTCCTCTAGTATAGAAAAACAACTCAATCCCCTCTCTACAACCTCATCCTAACATTCGAAAGATTCCAGAAGCTGTACATGTCAATCCACCCGCAAATGAAAAAAATGGTTGGGGGCCTATTCAAAATTCACCTTAGCATGATCATGATTCCTGGGGAATAATTTGAAGATCTCTGATACTATTTCTATCTCTCGTTCCACTACCTACGATGATTTCCTTCTAGTTGGAAAGAAATTTGTCCATGCACATTCAAAATATGTTTCTACACCTACTTCTGCCATCCACTCTCATTAGCACAATGCATCTGCTTCGAGTCCCTTTTTCTTGTCCCTTATCGATCATCCCTCTGCAAAAGAACCTGAATAAAATTCCCTAGTAGGTTTCGGTCCTGATCTCATAGTCACTACACCAGAAATTGCTCAAGATTGAATGCAGGATGAGGTAAAGAAACTCAATTTTTCTATGGAGAAGTTTTTATCAAAAGATAAAAGAAATGCCTCTCGATTTTGTTAAATGTTTTGATATATGCTAATTTTTAATTGTTGATAGGGAATTTCATGAAATTTGGTAATGTTGAACAACTGTAATATTTTGGGAATGCACATTGTCAGATTAATTTTTGAGTTATCTCATTGGACAAAAGTGTTATGATGTTGTAGTTTGATATTAAGTTGGCTGAGAAAGGGGAAATTATCACAATTTTGGACATATTATCCTTTTCATATTATTATGAGCACAAATTTTAATTAAGTTGCTAATTTATCTATATGATATAAGCCTATTTTATATATTTCATGATCATGCATTTGAAGTATTATTTATGATGGTAAATGAAATATGGATGTGGGTCCTCCCATTTCCAAGTCATCCCTACTTTTTAGGGGCCCACTTTTTATCTCAACTTCAATTAATTGAGAATGTTTTAATTAGAATAATAGCTATGTAAATGTTTAGCAAACCAACTCAGGTTATAAAATTTAGGCATACAAAGGAGAGAAGGGATCTTTTGGCTATGGCACAAGTGGTATTATCTATTTATTGTTATTCAATTGGGTTCAATATCTTTGTAATTAGGTGATTTTTATTCATATGCATTGTATTATAGGGATTATTTTAAGTAGAAACACCGATAGAGGTTTAAAATACTTCTTGATATTAGAGGTATATATGATTTTAGTTACCGGAGATTGAAGCTTACTTCCTTTTTTCAATTCTCATGTTGAATTTTTGTGTAGTAACATACCAGTCTCTAAATGTGTCCCTTTGAGCTTGATGCAATGAGATCTGTTTTATCTACTTGTTCAGTCTATTAGAGGTTGACCACATGGTGTAGTAAACATGATCATTTGTCAAAGAAGTTTCCTTGAGTGGAACTAAATCTGCGTAGTATGTGGATACCTTATCTTAACATTTTTTTTATGATATCAATGAAGAATCCTTTATTGTTCTTACCATCTTGTGTCTTAATTATTGTCTTGAAATTTTACCTTTTCACGATAATAGTAATTTCTATATTGTGTAGTTCAGTTATTTTTCTTATGAAGTATAATTTTACGGGAAACATTGATTTTATTTTTCATTTTTTAAATATTGATTCATCCATTTGTGAGTTTGAATTTGAACATGTACTAATGATCACTATTCTCTTCAATGATATACTTGCTGAACATATTGTAAAGTTTAAATTTGATTTTTAGATTAGAGATTTTTTTTAATTTTAATTTTAATTTTATTTTTATTTTTATTTTTATTTTTTTTTAATTTTGATACTTCGAAGTTGTATCATACCGTATTGAATTGTAAACTAGGTAACCTTACCATATCCTTGTCCTTTCCAGCCTAAGTATTCAAGGGTTTTTCCGCCAAAAATTCATCAACATTACACAAGCCAAATAACTATAATATATATCCTGTAAAGATGATTCAAAGAAATTTGAAGTTTGTACCATATCATGCCTCATTGCTATTCAAAGTGACATTCAAATTTATAACTAGCCTAAGCATCTATGTGATAGATTAGTAGAAATCATCTGAATTTTATGAAAGTTTGAGAAAGATAAGAGATTATTACAAAGGTTAAGCCTATGGCAATTTTATGTGGCTATATATTATGCAAATTATGTGACAATATATGTCTTTATTTATTATATGTTTCTGTGACATTGTTTGTGACATATGTGAAGTTTGATACACATTGGTATATGATTATATGTACCTAAGGAACATTAAATATGCGAAGGAAATTTTTTTTGCTATAAATATCTAAAGATACAAATTACCTTGTCAGTGGTATATAATGGAAGGCACTAAAACTATAAGGACCAGCTCTATAATTCTAAGAACACAATGGAATAATTGTGATAATATATATGAACAGACTAAATATTTTGGAGAAACTACAACCTTCTCTATATATTTGCAATTAACATTATAAGCAACCCAAATAAATCTATGATAAACACTGAAGGTATGAGGTATCTCTGTTGAAGGAAGATAATACTTGTTAATTGAAGAAATATCAAAGGAATAAATATTTGTAAGGATAGATAAGGTAAGGTTGAAGAGGTATGCATAAAATTTTGATCATTTCAAAATTCTGTTAATATGTCAATAAAATGCTAAGTCTATTAGATCATGGATAATTCACAAATAGAGTAAGCTAATGATGTTAGAAAGTTAGTGAGAAAGGATTTGTACAAATATATTAGAGATATGTTAGCATTTGGATCCTTTCCTTGCACATGAAAACTAAGTTTTTTAATCTAGGAATGAAATTCCTATTACATCCTTCTCATGTATAATAGGTTTTTCAATATTATTTATAGGATTTTAAACTAACTCATTTGTGTAGTAGAAATTGAAACTTTTAATAGAATGGCAGGTCTTGAAGACTTTGGAATTCAAGCATATAGGGTTTGCAAACCCTAGAAAATGTTTTAATTAGAAAACCCTAGGAACAAAATCCCTAACTAATTGTTTCCACTAAAAGAATATTTATCTCTTGAATATGACATAAATGACATCATGTTGATTGGAGGAAAAGTTTGCTGAAAAGGTCCAAAATTAAGAGGAAGCAAACTTTCTTGAAAAGGATAAGAGAACTACATCTCCTAGATTACTTCTATTTCTTTTGTCTCTTTGTTTTTTCTTTCTGAGCCTTCTAATAAAGCTTGTAGGCCAATAATGAGAACTACCCATTGACTTGATAACAAATGAAAGGATGTAGTAAAGCATGAATATGGGAAAACGTTATTACAGAAAGAAAGGGAAGTTTTCCCAGTAAGAAAAGGAAGATCATGTTAAGTCGATTTCCTCAGTTAGTTGAGTCATATTTGAAGAAATCCTCATGATTAAATAAACCCTCTTACCTTGGGAAAGGAAGGAATCATGAAGAAATATTAACTTTAGAGGGAGTTGAAATTATAAGTTGATATACACTACATCGCTTGGTTTGGTAGAGCTAATAATGAGTAAAGGTAATACTGATGGTTGGAATATGGCATGACTTCTTGGAATGGTATGAACCATAATTTTATTGCACTGTGGAGACAAAAGATGTGGTAGTTGGTACAATCAGTCATGAAGAAGTTTAGCTCCCTAAAATGTTGAATGGTCTATCTAATGATATGTTGGATTTGATTTGATTATGATATCTTGTACTGATCAAAGTTATTTGAATATTGTCAGAAATATAGGAAGATTGACGCACATTATGATTTGTGACTTGATGGAGTCGTGAAGCTACAACTATATCTCCACTAATGAGCAAGTAGCTAATGCATTGATGAAGGTCATTTTCATGGAAAAATATTTCTAAGGCAATCTTAGGCTTGTGGATAAAGGGAGTGAGGATGGATACCTTGTTCTCCATGTTTCATGTACATTGGTAGGGACTAATTGTCATAACTATAGTGCATGAACACGTGTAGGGAGGATGGCATAGTGGATAAGCATTAGGGATGTACATTCTTGAGTCATGTATTGTGGTTGATTAGGATTAACATCTGAAGTCGGATAAATGGACTTGGTAAAGAATGGTATGAAGGATGGAATTTTCTTTGGGATTGGAAAATGGTCCTGTGAGGTCATACATTTAGAACACCTAGGTAGGGTGTGTTCCTTGAGAGGTAGTGGTGTCCAAATTAATGCAATATAGTATGATGCTTTTTTCTAGTGTAGAGATAGAGCATACTTGTCAAGGACTTGTTAGTTAGACAATCTATTTATGATGATGCTATCATCATTGATGCTAATCAATCCTTATCCTTTCTTATATGAATATTTCAAGTTGATATTATCCTATTGAGTCATTATGAATACCTACCTACTTAAGAGGGAGCATTGACATTGTAACTAGAGTCAATATTCATAATGTAATATAAATATATCATTGTTGTATTTATTATATTCAATATTATTAATATTTTGGTCAAATCATGTTCTTCATTCTTAGAGAGTAAAAAAGAGTCAAAGGAAAAACTATTATGAGTAAAAGAAAATGTATCTAAGTCATGTCCCATTTGGAAATAAAATTTAAATTTTATGTTGTGTCATAAGCCCACTTGATCTGCAAGTCATATTTTTCTTGGAACAAGTCAGATCAGTCCTCCAAGATACACCTATTCGATCTCCTGGATAGTTGTATATATAAGAGGAAATCTTGAACCGCATTGGTCATTAATCAAGTATATAATAAGAAGTATCTTTCTGAACTAGTGAATGAAAGGAGAAACTTAACAAAAGGAGAAAAAGAAGATCACACATTCCTATTGGTTGACTGAAATTTTGATTATTGATGCTCGCACGTGTGGGGTATGATTATCTAAGAAGAGGATAAAATTTCTGAGGCACTACATTCCAAATTTTGACCCTCTCTATTGGAGGTCCAAATTACATATTACTGACTAGAATTGAAATAGTTTGACCTGTGTTATGTTTGATTATTAGATGAGAATTGGAGGAAGGTTTGACAGGAAATATTTGTGGTAGAATTGATATTGGTATTGGTCTTGGATATATCATTTTGATATAATTATATAAGAGAAATATTGTTTGGTTTCCCCCTTTGTGGGGTTTCTCCTTGGATTGGAGCCTAATTTTTGATGTCTCTAGTCGCTTTTTTTTTTCTTGAAAAACTGAAATTTTGTGTAATTTCTTGATAAATAACACATACGAAATAATAAGAAGATAGTTAACATTCATAAGTAATTTTTGACAAAGAGAAATCAATCATAATCTCTACTAGACTTGATTTCTCAACACTAAGTCCTATATAAACATTTTAAGGATTTATTCCATGGAAATGACCTCAAAGCACCACATAGGCCCTATAAAAGGGATAATTGACCTCCAAGTAGTATGTGGAACTATAGGATGTTTTTTGTACTAGGGATAGATCTTGGGGTCTAGATCATAGTTAAGTGAGGAAAATAAGTATTGTATTAACTAAATAAAGATTCTAAATAAATATTACAGGGCTCATGAGTTAAAAGGATGTCTTCAATTGGTACACGTGCCATTTAGAGAGGATATTTAACCACGAAGTGGGATAAATACACCAGTGAAATATTTTTTTCATTAACGATGCATCTTAAGGCCTTGACAAAGATTTGTTTTTGGTGATTCAAAATTTAATATAAAGAGGAAAAGTTAGAGAATTATTATTTACTCACATGGCTCCTAAGGGTTCATCAAATGTTACTTCTCCACTTAAACCTACAAAAATATTATACTTGACTCATGAAGTGCTAGGATCAAGAAATGCTCTATTTTTTCCCTTTTCACTCACTTGTTTTACTAAAGTTTGGCTCCCTTACCCAACATTTCCCTTATATTTTTGACACAATTATGGAGACTTGTGTTAAATTGCACATCATTTAAAGAATTTGATAGGTAATTTTTATTTTAAGTCAAATTATCTTGTTTGCATGTATTTTCTAATGTATTATGATCATAAAAGGCCACTAATCCAAGTATATGCAATTCCTCCACTCTGTTGAGTTCTTGCCCTTTAATCAAGGAATGTATGCACCACTTTATCATTCAAGTTTGCCAAGAAGGTCGATGGTTTGCTGGAAGTATAAGTAGTTTTCCAAGGTTTTCATGGAGTCATTTGATATTCAAAGCACACTTCTCTCTCACTGTCAGTTCCAGCCCAAGAAAAAGGGATCATTTTCCAAAATATCCTCCTTACTACCAGATACAATCCCCTTGTTTTGATCGTGGTTTTATCAAATATCCATTGATGGAAAAAAATTGTGATTCTCCTGCTTATTTTTTTGTAATAGATTGGCATGTCTAGAGCCATTTTTACATTATAAAATGTATAAAATATAAGCTATGGCTCTAATCCAAGCTAACATATCTTTGTTAAAGATATGCTACTATTTTGACAAGGTGTCACTCCTCATCTGGATCAGGGTTATCTCCTGATGTAAAAAGACTACTGTGATTTAATGCAAATGCTCCTAATGCCAGGTTCTTCTTTCTATTTCTTGTGCATTTAATGATTCACTTTAGCTCTATAATTTATGGTTTTAAGCAAGGGTGCGACCTGGACTGGTAGGTCCCACAAGACTAACTTGACATTCCTCTAGATTTGTATTTGTTGTATGATTTGTAGATATTCCATATTGGTGTGATTTTCATTGTAGCAATAATGTGTTAAAAACAAGGTTTCTTTGGTGGTTTGATATATTTGTGACTTCCTTTCTCATACCCTATTTTCCTTTATATATTCTCATTATTTTCAGCATGGTTCATTGATTAAATATATTTTGAAGGATTTTGAGTGGGAGTGAGAGTTTTTTTTCAAGCATTGCACTTATTTCATCTATGTCATCAAAAGACTATTATGTTTTAATGATGCCATGCTTGTGTGTAGAAATGACTTGGGTTTTCTTATTATAATACTGGTTAACTTGGAGTGTTTATTCCATCACAATTTTTTTATTTTGTGAAGTGCATTTATAATAACTTTGAGTGACTCGATACTTCTAACTTTTTAGCCATTATTGGTTTGGAGAGTGATAATGTTTTTTCCTCCTCTGTCACTATACAAACATTCAGTCTAGGACCCTTTGAAATATTATTGTTGCATTGTAACTTGAGGTTTTAAGTAGTTCAACAAGAACTCTAGTATCTTTAACAAGTTGACAACCTTGTTATATTTGAATGGTATCGAAGCTCGAGTTATTATTAGCTGGAGTTTATTGACTAGGGAAGAATCCTAGTTACTAAAAGAACTTAGAGAATACCTGGGAATGTTGTTGAGAATTATGTAAAATTTGGATACCTTTTGGTTTGTGGTGGGGAGTAGTTGCAACCCTAAAATATTTTTTGATACTCAAGTGATGATTTCACCTAATTCTAAAGACCCTTAATTTCCATAAAAATATATTTGTGAATCCAAGAAACATTATTGCATGGATTAGGGTTTATAAAATATACAACAAGGCCTTCAAACTCTTGAAGTGAATTGATCATTTGGCTTGTGTTAAGATATGGTTCATGTTCATTTCAATTGAAGCCCATTACAACATTTATAACCCTAATTTCTTAAGAAAGTTTCCAGCTAGAGTGTTATTTGGTTTGTTGATATGATAACAAGGTATGGTCATCCAGTTTGATTTGGTTATTTTCTCTTCCAATGTTATCATTTTTGGTCATTATTGGTAATTCAACTGAATACTCAGGATTTGGACAATGATCCATAATTTTTATATCCTGCACTCGTGATGATTGATATCCACTAAGTTCAGGAACAAGTTTTGAAGAAGGAAATTGTTATTTGTAGTCTTGTTTGATAGTTATTGATTTGATACATGACACCATACTTTTAATATTTTTTTTGCAAGAGTGTGGTAGATGTATATTTTAATTTCTCAAGTTTGATTTGATGAGATCATAGGTTGAAGCATGGTTTGAAGTTTAGGAAAGAAAATAACTTTAGTAAGGTGGATTTTTCTTGTGCTCACAGTAACTACTTCTTTGATTGATCTGTTTGATTTGCACACAAAATTTATTTATTTGGATGATTCGTTTGATGCTATTTGAAGGAAAATTTGAGTCACATATTTAGTTTCTATTTATATTCAGAGTGGAGTGTTTTGGGTACTTTTTTTTTCACATTGTTTTAGTATAAGAACTTTTATAGAGGGTTGTTTTGAAATTGAAATTTATGTTTGATATTGGAAGCCTTTTGATTGCTTGAAGCCTATTTGTTTGAGATATTTTAATTGGGAAATAATATTTTGATTGATTTTCATAGTAAGCTCAGAAGTCATTTACCAAATTAAGGGTTGATTGGTAGATTAGGGTTTTTATTAATAAACTGCCAAGGGTTTACAAGGTTTGATTAGGAGTTAACAAGTAGTGCAAGAAATTTAAAATATGTTGAGAGTAGAATAGAAGTATGGATTTAAATTGTAGACACCTGGAATCTCTTCATGCATTTCTTGTGCTGAATCTTGAAGTGTATGAAAATTTGGTTGATAATTTATGTTGGATAATTCATACATATACTACAACCAACATGAAGAAATAGAAGATATACAATACCGGATATCCATGTTGGAAGGTCATTTGTCACAGGTGCAAGGATTAGTGATACATATGGAACATAATGTTGAGGAAAACAAGGAAAGAATACTAATATATTTCAAGGAATAAATACAAAAATGTGTTAAGGAAGAGTTATGAATATGAATCAATAAAGAAATAAAGTAATCTATGTAACATATACTAAATTCTATGAATTACATGGAAACGCTTCTCTTAGAGAGGCTTCTAAAAGTGTATGTGTAGATTAAAGGAAATCCTGAGAATAATGAGAGAAATTGTGTTGAAACTAAATTACATATTTTATTAGAATTTGAGAGATTATTGAATCAAAAAACCATACACATGATTTTTTTCTCCAAGATCCACATCATCAAGGCTTCAAATAAACTCCAAGGAACTACTTTATTCCTAGTATTGATATGAGAAATTTGGATGGTAATGATCCTATATCATGGATATTATATATGAATTATTACTTTGATATACACCAAGTTGCATCCTTATGAAAGGTAAATATTATATCCATGTTTTTAGAACAAAATCAATTTGTATGCATGAGGGTTTCACTGGGGGAACAATACCATACCACGTGTGTTTATATTGGGGGATATATATTGAGGAAAAAATGCATAGTATATTCACCATATAATAAGGGGCAAAGGGTTTTTATATTTTGTGTATAATAAATGGAGCTCAAAGTTAATGAAAACATATAAAGGGTATAAAAAATGTTAATGAAAAAATGGATACCTACAATATCTAGTGAAAGTAGGGGTTTCTTAAATTGGGAAGGTGTATTGGGTTAATATTAGTAGGTGGTTAAATAAATTATTTTTTAGAGGTATTTTCTAATGTGTAGTTAAATTAAGGGTTTTTTTTAGTATGCCATGAACACACGTGCTATGTCAGAGGTTCATTGAGTGAAGCCCTTGATTTTTTATGGTATAAATGGATTTTCCAAAGGAAAACAATTTTTATTTGATCTTAGTTAACTTTTATAAAGGAATTGATAATACATTATGGGGATAATAAGAGTAATACATTATTTAGTTAGTTGGTAAATATTTGAAAAACAAATTCTAGTTACAAAGCACATTCAACAATTCCAAAAATTAAGACTCAAGGTAAAGAAAATTTAATATGATAATTCATTAGACCTCTTTAAGGGAATTTTAAAGGAAAAAATAAAAAAAGAGTAATGTCACTTTTATCCTAAATCCCTAGAGCATGGTTTTAGTGTGGAAAGGGAACTTGAAAGTAAAAGTATAATTACTATAAAATCATCACTAAGAACTATAATGAACATAATGCTCCATATTCTAACCTCACTCAACCGAAAAGTTTTACACCTAAACAAATAAATGAAAGAAGAGAATAGGGATTATGTTTCAATCATAATAGAAAGCATAGTAAGGGGCATAAATGCTATCAAAATAAATTAGTTTACTTAGACTATGAAGAGGAAGGAGATCAAGAATTGGAATCATCAGAAGATATAGATCTAGAAGAGACTACTCCAACATTATCTTGTCATGCATTGGCTAACATCAGTACTCCACAAAACGTCAAGATAGAAGGATATCTAAGAAAAACTTAACAATGTTTATTTATTCAAGTGGAATCAATAAATTCATCAATTACAAATTGGAAGAACTTCTCAATTTCCTTGTATATCCGAAACTATAATATATAGCGTTATAGATGGAGCTACCATAAATCTCTCAAGGAAGTGCCATAGAATTAATCTAAATATGGGGGGTTGTTTATTGGATAGTACCATGATTTTAATCCAAATGGGTGGTGTTAATATTGTATTAAAGGTTTAATGGGTACAATCGTTAGGAAAATGACCTTTAAGTTTTTATATCTTTTCATGTGATTTTCCTTAGAAGGAAAGATAAATGAGCTTAGAATTATTTGAGGGAATCCTTCTAAAGTGATAAGCTCTAATATCATGACAAAATTATTAAAAAAAGGGAAGCATGATGTAATGACATAACTGTGTTAAATGTACTTGTTCAGTCATATATATCCTTCACTCAAATGGGTCTCCAAAACTTATTAT
The DNA here is from genome assembly GCA_034641835.2 of Pinus albicaulis. Classification (NCBI taxonomy): domain Eukaryota; kingdom Viridiplantae; phylum Streptophyta; class Pinopsida; order Pinales; family Pinaceae; genus Pinus; species Pinus albicaulis. Next base: position 1,014,187,662 of record CM076580.1, on the reverse strand, counting down.
CATCAATCATTCTAAAGTATTTAGAAATATGCATAAGGGTCTTCCACCTACTTGTTATTATTAATTTGTAACTTGGAAGCAAGGAAAATTTTAGGGGCTAATATTCGCAGATGGGATAATTTTCCATGCTTTTTCCAAAAAAAAGATTCGCCAATTCCAATTTTTTCTAAAAATGATTCGCCCAAATTTTATAAGGAAAAATTATTTTACCTTAAAGATCGCCAAAATTTTATAGGGACTATATAAAATCACTAGAAATTTGAATATTTTTCCTAAAATATCACCAAGGATTTTATAGTTTGCATATTATGGATTAGTAATATTTGCCAAGTTTTCTAATTTTAAGATAAATTTCCATCCTTAAAATTTCCCCTGCTTGGAAGTGCAACACCTAAAACTAGGTCTTAAAAGTTTCCATAGTGGAAAGAAGAGTGGGATTGTGTTATGAAATCAACTCATAAAATAGAATTAAATATAGATCAATGACTTAGAAATTAGCCTCTTCGAGGGGGAAACCTCCTTTACATTACATAAATGAACAATTATTTGATGATACAAATGAAAAAACCTCCTTTTTATATATACGAGTCCAAGTGGTCACAATATAATCCTAGCCGACATAACAATAACAATGTAAGGGCACAACAATAATAATAGTGGGCTTCTATGGAGCACAATAATAAAAATATGGGGACTACATGTGCACAACAATAACAATAAGGGGTTACACTAACAATAACAATAAGGGGATACACTAGTATTATATGGACCTAGCATGCCCCTCTCCTTCAAAAAAGTGTTGTCCTCAATGCTTGAGTAGTTATGGATGTTTCTATATAAAATTCTCATCCTCCCATGTCAAATCTTCAGCAGGTAATTTCTTCCACTTGATGAGATACTCTAAAATTGATCGATTTTGTAGTTGCTGAGTTCTTGTTTCCATGATTGCTTTAGGTTCCAATATGATTTTTCCTTCTTCGTCACGTTCTTGCAATATTGTTTCAACTGGGAGATTGTCACCTATAACCTTCTTTAAGCATGAAACATGGCAAACTAGGTGCACTCGGGAAGATGTAGGAAGCTCCAATTTGTATGCCATAGTACCAATATTTTGCAACACTTTTTAAGGACCATAATATTTTGGTGATAATTTATTATCCTTATTAGCTTGCTTGAGGGACATTTGTTTGTAAGGTTGTAGCTGCAAAATTACCCAGTCACCTACATCAAAACTTATTTTGCTGTGATGTTGATCTTCTTGTTGTTTCATTCGATTTTGCGCCAAGGTGAGGATATCCTTTAAGAGTTGGAGAACTTGTTGTTGATGCTCGATGTGATCTTCCACTGCTTGAACCTTAGAATCTTCTCTTGAATATGATATGATGGAGGGTGGATGATTTTCATAAAGTGCCATAAATGGGGTCATTTTTGCTGCAGTATGGAAGGAAGTGTTATACCAGAGGTAACCACTTGAACCATTGTGTTTGTTTATCATATACAAAGCAGCGAAGATATCCTTCCAAACATTTGTTCATTATCTCAATTTTACCATTAAATTGAGGATGATATGATGAGCTATGAGGTAATTGAGTACCCAAAGAAGAAAATAATTTCGTGAAAAAATTTCCTGTAAAAATGGGACCTCTATTGCTTACAATAATATTTGGGTTTCCATGTACCTTTTGAATTGTTTCCATGAGATAATGCACAAAAGTGTGCATACTTGGTAATTCTATCAACTACCACCATGATGATAGTATATCCTTCAAACTTGAGTAAACCTATGATAAAAACCATTGAAACCCCCTCCCAACATTGACTTGGAATGGATAAAGGTTGTAACATACCTGGGGTCTTAATTGGCTTAACTTTATTTTGTTGAAAAACCAAAAAAAAATTCCTTCTTGACCCTATGGTAAGCTTTTAAAAATGCCGAGTGCCCTCTTAAGGGAGAGCTGTGCAATTCCAAAATAATACTTTGTTTGAGTTGGTAATTCTTACAAATATATAAGCGATCTTTGTAAGATAATGAATTATTTTTCCAGCTAAATGTTTCAGATGTACTGGGATATTGCTGCAACTTTTGAATGAGTGTCCACACCTCTTCATCATTCTTCCATTCATTCCTTGCTTTGGTTATTCACTCATGTTGGATAATAGAAATGGCACAAAGCAATGCTTCCACATCCTCATCCTTTCTTGAGAGTGCATCTGCAACAACATTTTGCTTTATTTTTTTGTAGATGATTTCAAAGTCATAACCCAACATCTTTGTGGTCCATTTTTTTTTTCTCTTCTGAAGATAATATTTGTTCCAAAATGTATTTAATACTAACATTATCTGTTTTAATACTAATACAAATTTTCTGAGGAAGGGTTTGAAAATGGAATTCATCAAACCTTGAAATGTGGAAGGTACATTAGTAAGGCCAAAATACATGGCCAAAAATTCATAATGACCCTCATGAGTTCTGAATGTTGTTTTCGGAATGTATTCAATCTTCATTATAATTTGATGATATCTAGATTGAAGATCCATTTTGGTGAAGTAAATTGCTCCATGTAATTCATCCAATAATTCATCAATGACGGGGATGGGAAATTTATCTTTAATAGTGAGTCCATCCTTCTTGTGCACCAATACTACTAGAGTAGGGAAAGAACTTTGACTAGGTTGAATTATACCAACCTCTAGCATTTATGCAACCATATGTTCAATCTCACTCTTTCTAGCATAAGGATATATGCCAGGCCCAATGTTTAGAGGAAAAAATTATGGAATAAAATGATAGCATGATCATGATCACAAAAAGGTGGGCGTCCTTTGGGAGTCTCAAATACATTGGAATGATTTTCCAAGACTTTTTGGAGATATGGAGAAATAGATGATTTTGATGTTTGAACTTGTAGTAAGCAGAATTGTGCAGTAATGCTTCATTGTTCTTTATTCAGAAGCTTTGTCATGACGTTAGAGCTGATTATATTTCCTAGCTTCCTTGCAATACCCCATAATTCAACTTCCTTTCCTTCCATATATATTTTCAAGAAAATTTCTTGAAAATTAAAAGCTACTGTCCCCAAAGATTGTAACCAACATTAGCACCACCCATTGGGATGTAGAGAATTAGACTATTCAATAAATATTACCCCATGTTTGTTTTGATATTATGGCACTTTCCTCCATTTGCAACCATCACTTGACACTCTAGTGCTCAGTATAGGAAGAAATTCAATTCCTTGGCTACCTTACAATAAATAAAATTATGGGTACTACCAGAATCAATGAACACTATTACATTTTTCTTATTGATATGTCCTTCTATCTTGAGAGTTTGTGGAGTTGTAATTCCTACCAATGCCTTACATGATATGGTCAAATTCATTTCTTCTTCCTCTATGGTGGTTCCTGGTGTATATCCTCTTATTTTGAAGTTTCTTGTTCCTTTTCTTCCTCCTCTTCACAATATTTGTAAAATAATTTTTTATCAACACAGTTACGAACTTTAGTGTATTTTTATATCACTACTGTAGCAAATCCATTTTGCTCTTTTTTCTTCCAATTGTTGTGGTGTCAACCTTGTAGGCTGTGGAAGTCTAGGAGTAGCAACACTTCAATATTTATAGTTATGACTGGTAGGCTTCCTTGTCACCATATTTTTTTCTTCAATTTTTCTTTCCAACCTGAATGCCTTCTCCAATGAATCAGTTTTGAAAAGGTGAACCTCATGCTGGATGTTATCCTTTAAAGTCCCTCTGAAGACATCAATCATGTGTTCCCCTAGAATACTAGTTACCCTTATATTCAAATTTTGGAAGTCCTAAATGTTCTCCACCATTGAACCGTTTTGTTTGAGATTTATCAAATGGATAAAGAAGGTGTTGCTCTTTGTATCCTCATAATGTGCTATCATTTCCTCTGTAAAAATTGACCAAGTGACAATTTTTTTACAAGAGAAAAGACATAAATACCATACAAATTTATTTTGTTCCAAATATAAAGTTGTAATGCGTACCTTTTTTATGATTTGCACATTATGGAGATCAAAATATTGCTCCATTTTGTAGTATCCATGTTACCAGATCCTTTCCATCAAACTTCCTCATATCGATCTTTGGAATATGGTGGGTCTTAAATAAAAAATTAGAGTCTATGAAATAATGATTAACATTTCTTTCATTCTCATCATGATTTTCATCTACTACCGTTTCACCATTAGGAATAATTTATTATATCATCTCTGTCAAACCTTCCTTCAAACTTTCCATGTCTGCTTTTAAACCGTTCTTCATGTCTTCCATGTTTCCTTTCAGTTTTTCTTCTATACCATCAATCTTAGTTTCCACGCCATTCTTAAAGTCATCCATATTATATTCCATGCCTTTCTTCAATCCATACATGTCTTTATTCAAACCATCCATCTTAGCTTCCATTTCATTTTTTGTTACTTTTTTCGAGAGCGACATTTGTTGTAATTGGTCTCGTAAATTTGATATATTTTGTTGCACTTCTTCATCTTCATGAGTCATAGTAGAGCCCTCTGAGGGCTTAATAAGTGTGGAATTATTTTTGGGGGGCATTTTAGAACCCAATACTGATATCTATGCTTCAATATGCCCTTGAATCACTTTGCAACTAATTTTTCAAATAAGGCTTATGAAAATTTAAAAACAAATACAAACATTTTTCTTGATTTTGAGGAGCTCGATATTGAAATTGATGTATCTTTGTAATTTAATATTCCCAAGATTTTATCTTCTGTCATGGAGTAGATATCCGAGTATTCTCTCCATTGCCACATCTCAGACCTAATTTGGATTCTCTAAGATAAAGTTATGCCTAATCTCCCACAATGACCTAATTATGAACTAATTCAGTAGATCAAACTTGTACGGATTGCCACATGTCACTATTTCAACCTTCATCTCTGAAATTGATATAAAAGAAACTAAAGTCCGTGTGATTTTTGTAAATTTTTATAGAATTACAATCCTTTGCCTGAAGCAAAAGTTATGATGATTTTCCCTCAGTCACCTATTTGAGATGAAATTCTGGATCCTACAAAAATCTTAACTTCCACAGATCATATCTCCGAAAATATAGTGAACCAAGGTATGAAATTTCTACAAGAAGTTCATCAAGATTTCAGATCCACGTTGTAAAATTTTTTGATTATGAAGCCTCGTAGAAAAAATTTTATAGCGAAAATTCCAAGATGTCTTGTTTGGAGAAGAGAAACCCTAGAATATGAAGCTCTGATACCAAATGTTATGAAACCAGCTCACAAAATAGAATAAAAGATAGATCAACGACTTATAAATCAGCCGCTTTGAGGGGGAAAACTCTTTTAAATTACATAAATGAAAAATTCTTGGATGATACAAATGAAAAAGCCTCCTTTCTATATATAGGAGTCCAAGGGGTCACAATATAATCCTAGTCGACATAACAATAACAATGTAAGGGCACAACAATAAAAAATAGTGGGAATTTATGGGGCACAAAAATAATAATATGGGGACTACATGGGCACATCAATAACAATAAATGGGCTACACTAGCAATAAAAATAAGGGGATACACTATTATTATAGGGACCTAGCATATTAAGTGTATGATTCAAGAAATGTTAGATGTTAGTGTCATTCAACCTAGATAGAGTGCTTTCTCTTTAGTAGATGATCTACAAATGAATGTGGATATTCGACTTGAAATTTTTTCACAACACATATGATAAAATTACATTTTCAATATTTGACACAATATATTCTCTAGGAAACCCTTTTGGGAGAAAAACCTAGCTAGAAGGTGAGGTTGCTTCACTCTCTTTCCTTGAATGGAAATGTGGATGTGAGTACAAAGAAGTATTTCCTATGGTCCATGGGTTGCTACAATGTAAAAATCCTCTATCTGTTCTCTACTTCCTATCCCTATTGGATATTTTTTCTCAGGTAAGGAAGAAATGCACTCAAAAGAATGTAATCCCCTTTCCTCCCAGTGGCCTGGTTATAACACAACCTAATAACCTCCTAGTGGTTAGGTTTGACTACTTAAAATATTAATTGGAGTTACAATATAGATTCTTCTAGAGTATTCTACATCATAATCACATGGATATCTCATTTTCCATGAATATTGGGGTTGTCATGGAACCCTTTTGAATTATGGTGGTGAAAATAGGAAGGCCAAATTTTGAGTGGCATAAATTTCACATACGGACTCTGATTGATGTGATTATTTCACTTTTGGAAAGGTATATGTTTGTAAAAAAACATGAAAATTTTCAACTCTAAACATGAAAAAATCCCCCCGCCAAAAAAAAACGCCATTTTATGCCTCCAAATTCGCTCATAAGGTTTTAGACCATGTTTTTCCAAACTTGGTCCCGTCGATAAAAATGGTCTCGTGGGTTGATTCTTCCACTTTTTCCACTTTGAAAACATAGATATGGATGAAAAATTATATAATGACATAATATGGATCACACCTCTCCACTTTTGGAGTATTTTTGTCCCCATAAGCTTCTACTAAATGAGGCGAGGAAATATTTCCTCCACCTTCTCTCTAGTGTATCATTTAGATTTTCCTTGAAGTTTTCCTTTCAACCTAATATTCCGAAGGTTGCATTTCCCCTGTCTTGAAGTTCTAGAACTCTTATACAAAATTGTATCATATGTTAACTTTGCTTGAGCATCTAGTGCCAAATTCTCTAGAGAAGGTAGGACATGTTCCTCTTCCTACTCTAGCATTTAAGGCTCATAGAGTTTCAAGTTGTCTACATTAAAAACTAAGTAAATGCTAATATACGTTGGTAAAATAAGTTGATAGGAATCATCACCCATGTTTTCAATTACCTTGAAGGGATCATATCTTAGATCCTTCATTTTCTTACCAGGTCCCTGTAGCCTCTCCTTTTTCAACTATAGCCATACTGTATCTCCCACCTTGAATCATTCTTTTGTTCTCTTTTGATCATGTTTGGCCTTATATTTCTCTCGTGACTTCTGAAATGACTCTTGTATATGTATATGTATCTACCTTATCTTCTCTATAAAAATTTAGCCCTCAAAGCATCTCCTGGAAGATATTCCCCCACTCCTCGTTGTTTCCCATATGCAATGTCAAAAGGTGAAGGCGAAAAATATCAAAAATAGGTTTCAAATGGGGACTTTCCTATAGAAGTGTGGACTTATATATTGTAATAATGTTCTATATATACCAAATTTTCATCCTTCAAATTCTTCTGGTTGTATCCCCTCAAAAGTTTCACCAAAGTCTTGTTGACTACTTTTGTCCATCCATCTATATGTGGATGAAATGGTGTAGATATTTTCAAATTCATGTACATATTATCTCATAATGTAGTTTAGAATGCACTCAGAAATATTTTTTCCCTTTTTGAAATGATGCTCCTAGGTATCCCAATGTGATCCCAAACCTATCCAAAGAACAAGTTTCTTCCTTATTTCCCACTGATAGTCTTTTTACATAGCACCAGAACACAAATCTTGTTGAACATATCAACCACCATGAATAGGTAATCATGTCCCTTCCTAGTTGTTATTAAACCTCCCACAAATTCCACGGAAATGTTTTCCCAAGGATGAGTGGGTATAGGAAAGGGATGATAAAACCATGTTTCCTATTTCTAGGCTTGTTGATGCAACAAAGCATGCATCCTCTTATGAACCTAGATACATGTTCTTGGATCTTGGGCCAATATACATGCCTCTACAAGTTTTCCATGGTGTTCCCTACACCAAAATGTTCTGTAACCTTGGAGGTGTCAGCCTTTCTAATCAACTGCATTCTATCACCTTTAGGAATGCATAACTTATCCGACCTATAGAGTAACCCATTTTGGAGATGGTAATCAATGAAAATGTCATGATCATGCACATCAATCTATCTCTACAATTACTAAAACACCTCCTCGAAGTCCTCATCCTATGAATATGCCTCTCAATATGCATAATGGGTAAATTTATCCATGGGCATAAGAGTTCCCAAAGCTATGATATTTGGTGTGGGTGGTCTTGAAATAATTTCGACCAACTTATTTATGTTTCACTTCATGTAGTTGATCACCAAATGAAATTATTGTAGAAGTCCCATCCGTGTGTAATATATGGTTTGTTGTAGATTACTCTTGCCCTGCAAGCATTGTAGTTACTATGATTTGTGTGGATTACTATCTCCTTTCCCATATGATAGTGCTTCCACTTCTTCACAGCTTGCACTGGGGCATAGATATCCATATTGTAGGTAGGGTAGTTAAGGACTTCCCCATGAAATACCTCATAATGGTAGCATATAGACCTTCCTCCCTGCATCAAGACAACTCCCATAACATACCCACCCGCATCTGTCTCCACTTAAAAAGGCCCCTGCAAGTTTGTTTATGCTATAAATGGTGCTTAACTGATCTTCTTCTTTATCTTCTCGAAATCCATCTACTGACCCTTTCCCCACTTGAAACTGTTTCCACTTGCTATTGTGGTACTGTGTTCCCCCAATAAAACTCCTAACCTCAAAACCATTACTAGGAACCAACCATTTCATGATGGCCTCCATCTTGATAGGGTATATATTCAGCTCTCCTCCACCTATCACATACCATATGTACACCAAAGGATACTACGAAAACTCACACTTCTTGAAATTTTCTAGTTGTTGGTGCTTCTTTAATGTATCTAGCACCTTGTCAAATGTGATAGGTTCTCTTCCCAGGTATAGTTTCATACCAATATATAATCCAAATAGACAATAGAAAATGAATCTATAAAATGGCATAATACATCATTCATTAATATCATAAACGTAGCTAGTGCATTACATAGGCTAAATTTCATGACTAACCACTCATACAAACCTTTCCTAATTTTGAAAGTGGTCTTCTAGGTATATTCTTCCTTGAATCAAACCTTGTGATATCCAGACTTTAAGTCCAACTTGGTGAACTATTTTTCTTGTTGTAATTGATCTATTAGATAGTCTATCCTATGCAGGGGATACCTTCTCTTGAGCATGATTTTATTCAACATCATGTAATATATAAACATCAACCAAGTCCCATCCTTCTTTGGCACAATGATGAAGGGTGACCTACATGGTGATGTACTTAATCGAATGAAACCCTATTCCAACATCTACGACAACTATTTCTTCACCTCACTTGCTTCTATAATAGACTTCCTATAAAACCCAATGTTTGGTGATGGGGAGTTTGACATTAGTTGATATCGTGCTCCACTTCCCTCTTGGGTGGTATCCTTTTAAGTTCTCGAAACACATTGTTGTATGCCTCTAGCAACTCTTCTAGTTGTTTTTTATATTTCTTAGTAAAACCCTCTAGGGATGCCTTGCCTCTTACTGACTCTTGTACAAATTGATTTTCTCTTAAAAAAAAAAAAAATACTTCTTGTTGGAACTGATCAATTTCTTGGTCGGGTTAGCACTTACCAATGAAATTTTCGACTTGCCTTTGTGCATTTTGATGATGAGCGATTTCCCATCCTTGATGAGCTAATACTGGTTGCTACTCTACATGAGTATTACATCCCACATGTAATGTAGGGACTCCCAAATATGACTCCACATACATCAAGGGGAACCACATCTAGCTCTACTTCATCAATAAAATCAACACTGATGGAAAATCTAATTTTTCACTATTTTGTTACCGTCAACTCCACATCCTTATTTACGCATCCCTGTGGATATGCGTTTGGATGATCATGAAATTCTAGCCCCAACTTCTTGACTAAATTTGATGCAATGAGATTTTCCTATGTTCCTAATTTAAACATAACATCAATCTTGTTAGGAAAAATAATTGGTGGGGGGGGGCGAATACGATGGCCAGGCTCATTGATAAATTTTAATTTTTCTTTACTAAATTCCATATGTGACTTTAATGAACCCAACTCATGTATACATGTGGATATACCAACAGAAACATGTGTATACTGCGATAAATTTATTGTTAGTTAAACTTTCAAAAACAATCTTTAAATCAACTTATCAGTTATGCATCAGTTAGCTAAGCAGTAAATATGTGCTGTAACAGCATAATAAATCATCACATAAGAGAATCACACATTAACACCAAGATTTAAGGTGGAAACCCAATTTGGGAGAAAACCACCGCTGCTGTCATATCTGTCTTCAATATTTATTATATGGAAAACTACTTACAATATTGTACTGATGCAGACTCATATCAGTATGTAGGAATTTACCTGTAGAAGGCTACAACCTTCTCTCATTCTCCAGCTACTACTGGAAGGGAGCTACAACCCCCTAATCTCGTTTACCATCCACTATTGGAAGTGAGCTTCAACCCCCTAGTCAGAACACCAGTTTCTACTCGCAGGAAGCTTCTACTTCCACGCTGAAGGCTTCAACCCTTAGAACCACTGCAGACCATGTTTCATCAATTTTCACACTTGATCCCACAATGTCAACTCAACTCATAATAAAGATCATCAATAATAAACTTAACCCAAACTTCAATCAGAATAGTGAGATTACTGTAACCATAACACAGTAATAACCCAGATTTCAGAATTAGTATGAAGAATCAAACTCAACCCTGAACATTCATTATCTTGAAATACATATGCTACTTCACTTCACTAATCCCGCATGTATACGCACTTTCCTTCACACCAACCTGCATATAGATATGAGAATACTGTTTTTACAGAATATGATCAGTCTCAGATTGAGATCTGAGGCTTTTAGTCAGATATCTTTTTAGTAATGAAGAACCCTTATTCAATCAGTTATCATTAAACATAATTACTCTCTCATTGATTAGATTTGTACATATTCAACTTAGCAGCATATACAGTATTCAAACAACCCAGATCTACATGAAGACTTCATCAACAGATAGTAGAATCATAGCATCATTAAAAATATAACCTCTGTAGTAAGCTTCAGAAAACCTTGACTTTCATATGCGCTTTTTCTGAGACAAAGCCACGTATATATGTGCTTTCACTGAGATGAACTAGCATATAGATCTGTGAATATTAACTTTGCAGAATGTTTTAGACCTATAACTTACCCATATTTTTTCACTTCACTTTAGCAAACATGTGCAAGGTCATAGATCCAAACATTTCATCATTAGTTTATGTAAGAACATAGTCATTTCAGGTCTAGAGATCCTGATCCATCATTGTATCCAAGGTTGCATCATAGATTTAGATCTACCAATAAAACAAAGTTCATCCCATGTAGATATAATTGAAAGAGAAGTATTTAGTGACAGCCCTTACACAGGCACACCTTGCACTATGACCTTTCTCTCCTTATATAGGATTATCCTTTATTAATACCATGAGCCAAAACCACACAAGTGTTGATGGTATTCTTGGACGAAATCAAATAGGTGATACAACACTCAATACTATGGGCTAATACCATGGTAATGCCCCCTGGTATCATAATTTTAGAGCGCATAAGGCATACACAACTTTGCTTCTTCGTACCCACATGTATACGTGACTTCTCTTCATCAAACCTGCATATACACTAATAAATATTTTTTGTTTCCTTTCTTTGGCACTTAATATAATCCCTTTTTCTGTCACATCTGAACTAACCTGTAGAAACATCATTTTTACATCTTTTAACAAATATATTTCTTATCAAAAGGCAACTCATCAAGAGGTTTCTATCAAGGAAAACTTCATCAAGTAGGTTGCCATCAAGGACAACATATTGCATCATATTGCCAACAATATGCCCCTTTGGACGTGATGGAAGCCATGATGGTGTTTGATCACCACAACAGATAGATTAATCATAACCATTATTCAAACACCAAGATAATCACCCCCTTTGAAATCAAGGGCAAAAGGTGGAAGAATACCGAAACAAGGTTTCTCTTTCTTTGTAGAAAGAAGAGCTCTGTAGATCTGATGTGCATTGAAATTACCATGCTCCCTCTGAGTTCATGCTGGATCTTCAGACAATGTTTTCAATGAAGTACATGACTCTATAACTCAACCGAGTATGACCTTTTTGATCACCAATGACTCATACTTACATCAAAGATCCAACCAAGTGGAATTAAAATTTTTTACTCAACTACCCAACCAAGTCGGTTTACAAATTTGAGCAAGTCCTTACATGATTGAATATAAAAATTTTATATCATAGGTCTCAACATGACCTTTTCATCAAATTACAAATATGACTTTTTATAACCAAAACCAAAATATCTCAAGAGAGAGATCATAAATAAGAAACCAATCAGAATGCCAACAATTCATCCTTTTCAAAAAGGCAGGTGCTCTCCCTACGCTTGTGCATCCTAAACACCTTCAACAACCAATTCATCAAAGAATCTTCATCAAGGAGATAAATATTAAAGAAAGGTACAGTAAGATGAATACTTGAACAACAACAGAGATTACCCAAAAACACCACAGACTGTTCTGAAAGCTGACCCATAGAAATTTTGTCAGCAAACATCATACGTGGTATTATGCACAAAAACTCACGTATATATGTGACTCACCTTTATGAAACTAGCATAACGAATTTAATCTTCTGACATTAAGCAGATTTGATAAGTGAGGCAGCGACAACTCCCAGCTTCTGTCTGAGATATTCGAATGCTTCCCTGGGAAGAGGTTTAGTAAATATATCTACAACTTGTTCTTTGGAGGGAACATACTCCATTTTAACCTTTTGTTCAAGCACTTGTTCATGTAGGAAGTGATACTTGATAGGAATGTGCTTGGTCTTGGAATGCATAACATGATTTTTCAAGATACTAATGGCATTTTTATTATCACATAGAATGGAGATGGGAGGTGAACATTTGATTTGAATATCTTGTAATGTCTGCATCATCCAAAGAAGTTGTGTGCAACATGATGTGGCGGCCACATATTCTGCTTCCATTTTAGATAAGGCAATAGAACTTCGTTTCTTGCTGAAACAAGAGACTAATCGGGGCCCCATATAGAATGCACCACCACTAGTGCTTTTTCTATCATCAACATTTCCAGCCCAATCTGCATCTGTGTAAGATTGAAGAGTGAGATCATCATTCTTTGGATACCATAGAATAAAATCTTGAGTCCCTTGTAGATATTTGAATATTCCTTTTACAGCCTGAAGATGAGACTCTTTTGGATTAGCTTGGAATTGTTCGACAATCCCAACTACATGCATAATGTTTGGTCTTGTCCTGGTTAGATAAAGCAAACTTCCAATCATGGATATATAATCTGGTTGATTCACCATGGGAGAATCATCATGAGAACTAAGGTTACATCCAATGACCATTGGAGTACTCACATGTTTGCAATCTTCCATCCCATCCTTCTTCAGAGTTTGCTTGAGATATTTTGCTTGTGATAGAAATATGCCATCTGTTGCTTGTTGCACTTGTAAGCCAAGAAAATATGTTAGTTCCCCAAGTAAAGACTTTTCAAATTCTTGCTGCATAACAGAAGAAAAATTTCTGACCCATGGACTCTTCATTACTTCCAAAAATGATTTCATCAACATACACAACAATTATCAATAGTTTATCATTCTCTATCTTTGTGTATAAGTTATTGTCAGTAGATCCCTTTGTGAAAGCTTGTTGTTGAAGATATTTTTCAAGACGATAGTACCATGCCCGAGGAGACTGTTTGAGACCATATAAAGCCTTTTTAAGTTTGAAAACAAGTTTTACATCATTTCCTAGAATGAATCCTTCTAGTTGTTCTATATAAACTTCTTCTTCTAGATCACCATTGAGGAAAGGATTTTACATCCATTTGATAAACTTTGAATTGTTGAAAACTTGAAAAAGCAAGAAACATTCTTATGGATTCAAGTTTGGCTACAGGAGAAAATGTTTCTTCAAAGTTTATACCTTCTTGTTGATCATACCCTTTACAAACAAGTATATCTTTGTTTCTAATAACATCTCCATTTTCATTTAACTTGTTTTTGAATATACATTTAGTTCCAATAACATTTATATCATGAGGTCTTGGAACCAATTCCAAAGTATGATTCTTTTCAATCTGATCAAGTTCTTCATTCATGGCTTGAATCCAACATTCATCTTTACTAGATTGATCTACATTCTGTGGTTCAATAGATGATAAGAATGCCAGATAGCTAGGGGATCCTACAAGAGTTCTTCTTGTTTGGACACCTGATCTCTTTTCTCCTAGAATTTGGGATTTTGGATGATTCTTTTGAACATACCTGGATGGAGCTTTTTCAGATATATTTTCCTCTAGTGCTTCATTGGTTTCTCCTTCTATACTGTTGCTATTTGATGAGGGAAAACATACATCATAATCATCTTCATTTGTTGTAGTTATTTCCCTTTTAGGAGCCGTGGGAGACTCATCAATTACAACATTAATACATTCAACAATCTTTCGAAGTCTTTTATTGTAACATTTATATGCTTTACTCCTAGAAGAGTAACCAAGAAATATTCCTTCATTTACTCTAGGCTCAAACTTACCAAGTTTTTCATAATCGTTCTTGATAAAACATTTGCTTCCAAAAATTCTAAAATGCTTTACAGTGGGAATATTACCATACCAGAGCTCATAAGGAGTTTTATCACTGTTCACACGAACATGAGCCTTATTAAGAATAATTACCCGCGTTATGTGCTGCTTCTCCCCAAAAGGTATCGGGAGTTCCAGATTCATCAAGCATAGTATGAGCCATCTGTTGAACTATTCTATTCATTCTTTCTACCATGCCATTTTATTCTGGAGTTCCAGCTACAGAAATCTATCTTTTTATGCCATGATGTTCACAGAAATCAAAGAATTCATCTGATATATATTCTCCTCCTTGGTCAAATCTAAGACATTTTCTTTTTAGATCTAATTCATTTTCAAACAGATATTTGAATATCTTAACTTTTTCAAATGCTTCATCTTTATGTTTTAGTAAATCGATCCAACACATTCCAGAGAAGTCATCAATAAATAGGATATATTATTGTTCTCCATGAGGTGAATTTTTCATTACAGGTCCACATAAATCAATATGTATAAGTTTAAGAGGCTTACTTGCTGATACTTCCTTGGCATTGAATTGCACCCTGTTTTGCTTACTGAATTGGCATGATTTTCATATGGTACTTTCAGGCAGAGTGATGCTGGGAAGATCATGAACAACTTTGAGTCTGCTAGATTTTCTTATTTGAAAGAAGCTCAAATTTCCCAAATCTTCTGTGCCATAGCCAATTTTCTGAAGATTTACCTAAGTAGCATTTCTCTTGGCCACCTTTCAATACATACAGATTTCTTGGTGTTTTATTTCCTTTTATTACCATTTCTCCTGTGTCAAGTTCACGTACTACACATTCCTTTGAACTAAAGAAAAATTCATTTCCTTGATCTCACATTTGACTCACACTCATCAGGTTATGCTTTAATCCATCCACATACATAACATTGTTAGCTTTCACCTTTTCTTTTAGAAAAAAAGAACCTTTTCCTTTAATGACAACAGAAGAGTCATTTCCAAATGTAACATTCTTTTCCTTCTCTAAAGCATTGTATGAAAGGAGTTTATTTTTATCACCTGTCATGTGTTTTGAGCATCTGCTATCAGTGTACCATTGATTTTGTTCCCCTTCTGCAAATAAATCTATGCCACAGCTTTCAACATGTAAGTCCTTCTTTCTCCATACCATGGAATTTGAAGGTATATGCTCTTTTGGCTGAAGTTTTCTCCTGCATTCATATTCTTCATGTCCAAAGTTATTGCAATAATAACATTTAGTTTCATTTTGAAGAGGAGAAAAGTTGTTATAAGTATTCTTCTTTATTCCAGTTGCATTTCTTTGCTTTCTTTCCTTTTTGGTCATGATGGTTTTTTATGCAACACATTGAGCAGCTTTATGACAAAAACTATGACATGAGAAACATTGTCCATTAAAGAAGAAATTTTGCTATTGTTCTTCCTTTAATTGAAGTGGTCATGCTTTACTTGGGTGGTTTCTTTGTTCTTTTGCTGAGTGAAAAAATGTTGTTGATTGGCTTTAATTGCATTTAGATAGCTTGGTACTGAAGATTGAGAGGATTCTCTGATATATCCAAGACCTGTCTTTATAAGAGGAAAGCGTTGTACCTTGATAATTTCATCTAAGGTTTCAAATCCTTTAGAAAATCTAAGATTTAAAGTTTTTACTTTCTCAATTTTCTTTCTTAGAATTACTATTTCACATTCTATTTTCTCATTGTGCTTCTCCTTTTCTATAAGCTGATTCTTTAGAGTATCTATGGCAATTTTGTTTTGTTCTAAACATATTTTGGGATGATTTATTTCTTGAAGAAAATAATTTTCATCTAATGCATCCATAAAAGTATCTTTAGCCTCACTAGAGTCTTTTTCAAAATCCATGACCAGTCTAATATCTTGATCAGATTCTCCTTCTTCACTATTTGATAGACCATCACTATATTCATGAGTATAATAGCTTTTTCTATTGATAAATTGTTTCTTATTTCCTTTTGCCACTTCCTTTTTCATAGTTATCTTTATGGGGTCATTTAGCAGCATATTGACCAACTCTTCCACAGGTAAAAAATTTAAAAGGAAGCTTACCTCTGAACTTTCTAGTGCCAAGTTGTAGCTTCTTTACAAAATTTATCTCATCTTCTTCTGAAACATACTGTGATCCTTCTTGTTGTTCTACTTCCTTTCCTTTTGCAGCAGCTCTAAAGACAACTTCTTTGACTTCAAATGGACCTCCTTTCCTCATTTCACATGCAGGAAGAATCCCATGAAATTGAACAACAATAAGAGTTTGTACATCTTGCTTCTTTTCAATAGCAGACAATTTTGACTCGAATTTTGGGAGTTAGAGATCTTAAAACCTTTTCTACAAGATTAGTGTCAATTATGGTTTCATCCAGATTTCTCATATGATTTAAAATATCATCCAGATGTAAAAAGAAACTAGTAATTCTTTCCTCATTATGCATTCTGAGTTTTTCATATTGAATTCTAAGAGTTTGGAGTTTAGCACTCTTTACCTTGGCATCACATTCATAGATCAAAATTATTTTTTCCCATATCTCCTTTTCTGTATTCAACTGCATGAATTTGAAAAATTTTGATCCAGTCAAACTTCCCAATAATGCATTGACCGCCTTTGCATTGGTTTTGTAGTTCTTTCTTGTAGCTGGATCTGTTGGAACTGAAGCTGGATATTGATAACCTCCTTCAACTATAGCCCATACATATGCTCCAAGAGAATGAAGATAGGATCTTGTACTTGTCTTCCAGAAGGTTAAATTGTTTCTGTGGAAGAGAGGAGGCTTGATGGATGTTGTCCCATATTTATTGCTCATCTTAGCTGATCTTCCTTCTAGTGATTAAGCTTCTTCAGAAGGACCTGCTCTGAAACCAATTGTTAGGAAAAATACTGGGGGGGGGGGTGAATTAGTATTTAGAGCTCACTAATAAAATTTTATTTTTCTTTGCTGAATTCCATACGTGACTTTAATGAACCCAACTTGCGTATACACACGGATACACCAATAGAAACATTGCGTATACTGAGATAACTTTATTGTTAGATAAAATTTTAGAAACAATCTTTAACTCAGCTTATCATTTATGCATCAATTAGTTAAGTAGTAAATATGTGTAGTAACAGCATAATAAATCAGCACACATGAACACCAAGATTTAAGGTGGAAACCCAATTCAGGAGAAAACCACCGCTGCTTTCGTCTCTGTCTTCAATATTTATTATATGGAAAATTGCTTACAATATTGTATTGATGCATACTCATATCAGTATGTAGGAATCTACCTGCAGAAGGCTGCAACCTATTCTCGTTCTCCAGCTTCTACTATAAGGGAGCTACAACCCCTAATCTCGTTTACCAGCCACTATTGGAAGGGAGCTTCAACCTCTTGATCAAAACACTAGTTTCTACTGGCAGGAAGCTTCTACTTCCACACTGAAGGCTTCAACCCTCAAAACCATGGCATACCACGTTTCATCAATTTTCACACTGGATCCCACAGCTTCAACTTAACTCATCATAAAGATCATCAATAATTAACTTAACCCAAACTTCAATTAGAATAGTGAGATCACTGTAACGAGAACACTAATGCAGATTTCAGAATCAGTATGCAGAATCAAACTTAACCTTGAACATTCATTATCTTAAAATACATATGCTACTTCACTTCACTGATCCCGTGTGTATACACGCTTTCCTTCACACCAACCTGTGTATAGATCTAAGAATACTGCTTTTACAGAATATGATCAGTCTAAGATCAAGATCTGAAGCTTTTAGTTAGATATATTTTTAGTAATGCAAAACCCTTATTCAGTCAGTTATCATTAAAAATAATTACTCCCTCATTGATCATATTTGTACATATTCAACTTAGCAGCATATACAGTATTCAAACAACCCAGATCTACATGAATACTTCATCGACATACAGCAAAAATATAGCAGCATTAAACAGATAACCCTTGTAGTAAGCTTCAGAAAACCCTGACTTTCATACGTGCTTTTTTTGAGACAAATCCGTGTATATACGTGTTTTCACCGAGATGAAATAACATATAGATCTGTGAATACTAAATTTGTAAAATGTTTTAGATCTATAGGATTACCCATATTTCTTCACTTCACTTCAAAAAACATGCGCTAGGTCATAGATCCAAATATCTCATCATTATTTTATGTAATAACATAGTCATTTCAGGTCTATAGATCCTGATCCATTATTGTATCCAAGGGTGTATCATAGATTCAGATCTACCAATAAAACAAAGTTCATCCCATGCAGATATAATTCAGAGAGAAGTATTTATTGATAGCCATTACACATGCAAACCTTGCACTATGATCTTCCTCTCCTTATATAGGATTAGCCTTTATCAATACCATGAGCCAAAACCACACAAGTGTTGATGGTATTCTTGGATGAAATAAAATAGGCGATACAATGCTCAATACTGTGGGCTAATACCATGGTAATGCCTCCTAGCATCATAATTTTAGAGCACAAAAGGCATACACGACTTTGCTTCTTCGTACCCGCATGTATACATGACTTCTCTTCATAAAACTTGCGTATACATTGAGAAATATTTCCTATTTCATTTCTAAGGCACTTACTAGAATTCCTTTCTCTGTCACATCTGAAATGACCTGTAGAAACATCATTTTTATGTCTTTTAACAAATACATTGCTTATCAAAAGGAAACTCATCAAGAGGTTTCTATCAAGGACAACTTCATCAACTAGATTGCCATCAAGGACAACATATTGCATTATATTTCCAACAAATCTTTGTCTTCTTAACCTATATCTTTATATGGAAGAGTTTGTTCATTTATTTCTCTTCCTATTCCTGAAGAATACTTAGATTCACCTGCTTCTATACTGATGTATGGAAGATATTCACATCAACATATGGGCTATATTCAACTTAGTTTCTCGAATATATGGCCATGATATTCTTATTGTTATTGTATTTATTTTTGTTCTTTGGGTTTAACTATATATGTAACTTATAACACTTCTCCTTTGCATGGATGTAAATTTTGTAGTGGTTGTAATGGTTGTTGGGATATTTGCACAGACGTGTTGTGGCTTTTGTATTTCTATATTTTCCCCCATTTTGCTTCTTTTTCTCCTCCTTAGGAGTGTCATATTACTCCTTCTACTTCGATCTAGTTGATTGCACTCTCTTTAGGCCTATGCTCTTTAGGTATTGTGTCTGTCGACAAGCCTCGTCCACTAATTTGTGCTTAAGTAGTATCACTTTTTCCTGCAGATGGCGATGTAAACCCCCAAAATACTTGAGGAGTACCTATGAGTTCTTTAGGGAGATACCCAACATTATTACCACATTTCTGAACTCTCTGGTGTACTCCTGCACACTTTTCCCTAGCTTTTGCTTGAAGTATTGCCACCAGATCCATTGGTCTTCACCATACACAATAGGGTAAAACTATGAATTAATAAAGGTTTTGAAGTCCTACTTATTTACTGGTGGTACCCCTCCAACCTTAGAGTCTCAGTGTGGCCCTCCCACCAAGTCAATACATGGCCCTAAAATTTTAGTTGCACAAATGAAATATTTTGTTCTTCCTTAATTTGATGGATGTTGAAATACACTTCTAGTTGCTACATCCAATGATTTAGCTTCAAAGTGTTGATATCACTATGGTATGGATTTATATAAAAATTTTCTTCCATTTTAAACATGGGTTGTGATTGATTCATGACACTTGAACTGGGTTTATCTTTCCTAGGTTCTTTCTTTGGCCGATTCTTCGTTTCTTCTAGATATCATGATCACCCTTCTAATTTTTCCTCTGCATTTGAACCCCCATCTTCTCCAAATATCCCAAGATTATTACTTTGGGCTGCCATGAGAATATTTGCATTACAATTTATATGAATGACTTTTTGTTCCATCCATGAAAACTTCTCCTCTACCGGATCACAATGGTTATTCAGATATTCATCGACCATGATTGGGGTTTTACAACTTTTGGCCCAACCGATATAGATCCCTTGCAAATCTCCACAATACACCACAAGAAACTTGCTTTGATACCAACACGAATCATAAAATTCCATGGATATTGCACTAGATATTTCATCACAACAAATCTGATAAAATTATATTTTCAATATTTGACACAAGATATTCTCTAGGAAACCCTTTTAGGAGAAAAACCTAGCTGGAAGGTGAGGTTTCTCTGCTCTCTTTATCTGAATGAAAATATGGCTACGAGTACAAAAAAGTATGAAATGTGGCTCATCAGATACTACAATGCAAAAATCCTATCAGTGTGCTCTACATCCTATTCCTCTTGGCTACTTTTTCTATGCTATAGAAAAAATTCTCTTGAAAGGAATGGAATCCCTTTTCCTCTTAGTGGCTTGGTTATAACACAACCCGATAGCCTTCTAGTGGTTAGGTTTGACTACCTAAACTCTTAAACATAGTTACAATATAGAAATTTCTAGAGTCTTATATATCATAATCACATGGATAGCCCATTTTCCATGAATATTGGGGGTTGATATGGCATCCTCTCGAATTATGGTTGCAAAAAAATGAAGGCCAACTTCTGAGTGGAATAAATTTTGCATATAAAATATGATTGACGTGATTCTTGTATCGTTGGAAATTCCTTCATGTTTATAATAACATGAACAGGTGCGGTGCTAAAGAAAAAATGGTTTACCCCCCAAAATCATCATTTGATGCCTAAAAATGATCCCTGAAGGTTTCAACCCCTATTTTTCCAAACTGGATCCCACCGATAAAAATGGTCTCGTGAGTTAATTCCTCCACTTTTTCCCTCTGAAAGCATCGATATGGATGAAAAACAATATAATAATACAATCTAGATTGGTATAGGTGATTATTATAAAATGTAACAGTTCATGACATATGTGTCTATATTACATATAACTCAAAAAATGACAATCAATGATACGTTTCAAATTGTTGTCATTGATAAATCATTAGAAGAAGTGAATGGAGCAAGCTTATTTAGTAAGTTGTATCTCCATTATGAATATCGTCAAATATAAATGAGGCAAGAAGACATTCCCAAAACAAAACTTACAATATATGAAGGTCATTATGATTTTTTGGTTATGCCATATGGACTTACTAATGCATCTTCAACATTTAAAAGGTTAATGAATTTTATTTTCAAACCCTTCCTTAGAAGATTTGTGTTGGTATTTTTTATGACATTATTATCTCCAAAAACTCATTGGAAGAGCATGTACAACATGTTGACAAGGTCTTAACACTATTGGACGAAAAAAAACTATGTGTAAATTCTTCCCAAGCATGCCTTTGAGGTTCAAGAAATGAAATATTTAGGTCATATTGTATCTCACAATGGTGTCAAAGTAGACCCTAATGGGATCCATGATTACAACAATACTACTTTGCTATTATTGCTATAAATTTCAATTGTCAAATAGGGATTTGTAAATACATAAGATGTGTGTGAATTAAACATGTAAACCTTGATTTCTATATTTATGATGGAATGATTGATCCTAACTAATGAAGGCTAATTGCTCCTGGCTAGCTTAGGTGAAATGAAATTAGTTTAAGGCTTATTAGTATACTTATCTCAAACAAAACTATATTAAATAAACTATCAACTAACTCTACTTTCAAATACAGAAATATGCCATCAATATGTTGCAGAAATGAAAGTGCTATTACTAACTTGTAGAAATAAAGAGGTTATTGCTAAACTATAGAAACAAAAATATCTAAATTGTAGATTTTAAATTGTAGGAAAAAAAATAATTCATAAATAAATTCAAATGAATATCATTTGATCCTTGATTTCCAGTCTATTAAACCACATTATCTAGTTCCATCGATGAAGTGATAGAGAAAGTATGCATTGAAATTAAGACTCAAACACCTAAAATGCAGAATTTTGTCTTGTTTTACAAGAATGAAAATAGAGCTATAGGAAACTTTATCGTTCTACAATAAATTCATGCAGGAAATTAAATATTGCAAATTAAAGAGGAAACATGATTTTCTAAGACCAAATATGAATTAAAAAACCTAGATCATTTATTTAACCAACATTTAACTTAGGAAAGAAAAAGCACTATTAATTTTACCTTCTATAAGAACATGAAAACTACCATACATTATTATTCTTGCAATGAAAAGAAATGCAAGAATAGTTTTAAAATAAGAAAGCATGTAAATGACAATGAAACAAAAGTAGAAAAAAATTCCCAAGGTGCTCATATACCTTTAGGAAATCATGCTAGTTGACTAAATAACATAAATTATTCTTCATTAAATTGGTGAAATGAAAGACATGAGTTCACAAAACATAAAATATGTATAGTAGGAAAAATATTAACGAAAACTAGCTACTTTCTATAATCAAGCCTTGAATTATACTTATACAAGGTGTGGGAAAGAAACTTCTTAGTAGAAGGGTTTTTTTCCCTCAAATATCCCTAAATTAGGGATTGTTTTTTAGTGACATCTCTCAATTATATAGACATGTTCGTCTAGTAAGTTTAGGAAAAAGTGGATAAAGGTTGAGCTCTACTACGAGTGGGAGAGCTATCAATAAAATTTTCCATTCTATTGGTTGAGAGGATCCTCATAAAGTCTTCCAAAACATTCAATTGAGCTACACAAAGTCAAAATATCCCAAAGGTGGACTAATAATTTGAGAAATGCTAATATTATGCAACCAACTCCCAAAATAGAAGGAAATATAGTTCAATGACTTAAAAATTATCTTCTTCGATGGGGAAACCTATTTTACATTGTTGAAATGAACAATTATTGGATGTTACAAATGATAAGACCTCCTTTGTATATATAAGACTCTAAGGGGTCGCAATATAATCAGAGCCTACATAAAAATAATAATGTAAGGTGTTGATCATGTTAGCCCCCTGTTAAATTTTGACAAGCGATGTCATTTAAACCTTTCAAACCCCCTCTTTTTCCCCTGAGAAATTCATTTTCTACTCATCATTACCTTCTCCCAGCCTCAAAACTGCATAAAAGGGGCGAAATCCCACATTATAATATATTTAAGGCCTAACACCTTTCGGCCCTAGCCCCTGCACCTTTTTCTCCACATGACCGAAAGTCGAAACCGAGCGCTAGCCATGAAGGCGCTTATCACACACACACACACACACACACACACATATATATATATATCGGGCGCAGTATTATTCGTCGATCTGTACAGATCAGATGACATTTGCAAGGCTCCATTGCACCCGTGGCCCACCCCGTCCACCGTCCGATCAATCTGCAAAATCAACGGTCCATAGTGCACCTGCTCACTATACAAAACTCGCTGGTTTATATCGCACCGTTTTTTGGAGGCGGGCGGTATTTCTCATTTTGGAGCGATGCCATTCATCACTTGACACGTGTCACCGAGCACTGTTTGAAAACTGCTGCTCATTGTGCGTTATAGTTCGGTAGAAGATTCGGCGCGATATGCACGTGAGCTGTCCGATCTAGAGCAGCCCATCCAACGACGATCGCTCCACAAAGTTGCTCACAAGTTAACACGGGGAAATCGTACCCCTGGCCCACCGTTCATCGCCCTCCGATGCATTTTCAGCAGTCAATCTCGTCTTGAGATCGGACGGTCTAGATCACCTACCTCCCCACCATCGACACGTGTCTTCCGCCCCGTCACTGTTCCACGTGTTTGTCATATTTTTCCTTAGCCCTTATATATTTCATTTATTAGTCAAATTTCAATGTTTTACGTTAAAAACTTTCACTAGTCCATCCTACATCGTTTCACTACGTTTTTGCCGCCACCCTGCATTGTTCCACCATTTCGCCATGTCCGCACAACCATTTTCATTGACCCCGCCACATCCACCATCCCCATGCATGGTTTTCCTAACGAGTTTGCGGGTTTTGCAGGGTTACAACGGCGGAAAACTGCCATGATTTACAGTCTCTATTACTGTAATAAAAAGCACATCAAAGGATCATTTTTCAGAGGCTGGAATTATGGAGAAAGGCCTGGGAAGGTATGTCGACAAGACTTCCATTAAAGAAGGAGGGTTAAAATCTGTCAAACCCTCCAGAGTCATTCAAAGCACAGATTGCACAGACGGAGAAATTAATGGAACAACAGAGAAATATCAGTGAATGATCGAGGAAGTCAACGTCCAGCATTGAAGATCTTAAACCTTAATTCAGGGTTTAGAAGGAAGAGGGTACCATTCGCAAAAAACAATACCCTAAAGTTTTCTTTTCAGCACCATTTTCTTTCAGGAAAGGATGGAACGTCTGTGTGATTTTACTTCTTTTCCGTGTTCCTGAAGAGACTTCTACCCAGTGCATTTATTTCAGAAAGTAGGCAGTAGAGTACATACAGCGCTACAGAGTCATCCAGCAATATGGGCGTGCACGTTTCTGCCATCTTGTCTTAATGATGAAAATTAAATGTTCATCACTTACTCCCTTTTGGAGCTTTCTTTTTCTCCTATAAAGCTCCCGAAGAACAGATGATTTAGGGTTCCAGATTTTATCAGAAAAGCATGCAGTTAAAGAATTTTGTATGCATTTTGTAAAATCTCTTATATGAATGTACAGAGCCCATTGGGTCTCAATGAGGAGGAGTTCCGTATTTAAAGAGGATTCTGGTCTTTGGTGTCTCACAGTGTGTAACTTTCTCTCTTATGTGTTATTTTAATAGATCATTTCATTTCATCCATCTTTCCTGTATCATGTTTCTGGAATTTGAGTGGCTCACTGATTTTTGGTATGGATTTATCCTAGTTGATACCCATGCTCGGATTAGTCAAGCGCTTTAAATATGGCTTAGGCATGATATACTGTTCGACTATTCATCTCAACCATATTTATGCTATATTAGTTTCTTTGGGAGGTTATTTTTAAAACGCTATTGTCATGTATGGATTCTTAAATTGGTAA